>PVKM010002752.1:0-29023 GCA_004027735.1 Carollia perspicillata
CTACCCATTTTTTAACTGGATTGTTTGGTTTTATTTTTTGGGCGTTGTTTTGTTTATATATTTTAGATATTAACATTGTATCATTGGTAGTATGTCCTTCCATACAGCGCACTGTTTTGTCGTGTTCTTGATTTCTTCTGCTGTGCAAAACTTTTTAGTTTGATATCATCTCATTTGTTTATTGTTTTTGTTTTGTTTCTCTTGTCCAAGGAGATGTACCAGAAATATATTAAGGAAAATGTCCATGATATTATTGCCCATGTTTTCTTCTAGAAGAAAAATCTCTATTTTTTAAATTCTAGAATTGTCTTTGAAGAACAGATTGTATTATTTTTCTGTTATTTGCCTTGATTTTCTTCTTTGGAAACTCTCATGTATATTAGATATTTTAAATTTGTCTCTCATTTTCTAGAGTCTTTAGTCTTTATTTTTGAAATTTAAAATTTGTTTTTCTTACATTTCTGTTATTCCTCAATTATAAACCTTAACTTCTTCATTCTTCTAATTTAGCCTTCATGTCCAAAATAATTTTCCCTTTTATTTTGAATTCTCTCCTAGGCTTTATCACCTAACGAGAGATTCTCTGAATTACGATTTCACAGTGTATGCGCTGTCGTCTCATATACCGTAACGCCTTCTGTCCTTCAGTCTCTTTAAAAACTGCGCATCTTTTATTCGGGTACGAGGGACTTTTTTCCTACTCCTTCTCATTTTTCTTATCGTAATACATGGGACTGAAATCCTTTTTGCTGGTTATTGTTTTATGTTCATTTAATGTACCTGAATTCCCCAATGGCTGTTAGGTGTTTTTTTTTCTTCTTTTTCTTCAGGTTTTGAGGTTCCACTTGTTTGTTTTCACGGAGTTTTCAGAGAGGACGGCCTACTCCCTGAGGTAAACTGGCTCTGTCCGCCTTCTCCGGTTTCCTTGGACTTTCTCTCTGTCTAAGCTCCACTCACAGCAGTTCAACCTCAGGGTGGGGCTCTGTGCTGGACGATGACTGACTCGGGGGACTATCTCATGGGCCCAGATGGCCCTGGTGACAGAATCGTCACCACGGAGCTCCGGGGCTCCCCTGGGTCAGCAGCTCCCCTTCACGCCGGCCGCCGGGGTTCCCCGGGGGGCCTGCCTGCCGCCCGGGCCCTCAGCTGCTCCCGTGCCGCCGACCGCCTCTCTGGCTCATCTGCTGCGGCCCATCATCTGTCTCGTGCCCGCGAGGGCCTGTGCCCCCCACGGTCGGGCATGCAGTGGGGGGCCTTGTCCCTTGGGTTCACTGTAAGTGTCCATCTGTTGTTCCTAAGGAGCGGTAGCTATTATCTTACCATCTACCGTTATGTCTGCTTTCGTGGGGGGATTCAGGGATATTTAAAAACTGTGTCCCATTGCCATCTACCCTGACTGGGTCACAGACAGTTTTCTGTGTTACTGCGATTTTTAAATAACTTCTGAAATTACATTTTGTGTGTAACTTTCAAATTAAAGTGCACACACACACTTCCCTAACGAGGCAGCCATACGGTGACTGTACATGTGCAAGGCTCGTTCCTTCTGTAACACCACTCCAGTGGCGTTCTCCTGGTGGAGGCGGGAGTCGCAGGCTACACGCCCGTCCTCTAACACACGCTGGCCTGGAACCTCACACGAGTCCAATGAGCACTGGCTGATGGCACCAAGTGTACAGCAGGCTCGTCAGTGCCACGTCCCCTACGGCTGCTGCTCTTTTCTCAGGTGTGTCAGCTTGCACACAGCGTCTCCAAGGGCAGCCAGCGTGCTGCGCTCAAGCTGCCCTCCCGCCCACGGCCTTGGTATCCAATGACAACACAGGCGCCCGCCTCCACCCGCGGCTCAGCTGGGTAGGCGCTCTCTTGGTGGGCATCTTATTACATTCAGGTGATGAAAGATATTTACATGAAAAGCACCTTTCAAGTTCAGAATGGATGACTGCTGAGCTATGTCCTGATGACTGAGACAATGAGGCTGGCTGGTCTGGAGAGAAGAAAAAAACTGAGTTGGCACACAGAGAGAAGCAACGACAAGAGGCTACAAACTTGCCTTACGAGTTAAAGGGAGTAGCCTGGGTCACTGACTCCCTCCTCCCACTTCCCGGCTCCCTAACTGTAGTTCATTTTCTGTCCCCAGTGCTCAGGACACTTGTGTGTACCCTCATGATAATTCAGTTACCCTTAACATTCTCTGAGTTCCCAGGCCAACAGAAAGTGCTCACAGAATCTAGACAGCGGCCTCCCAGGGCCCTGCGAGGCTGTGGTGGATCAGGGCGGAGGGCAGGCCAGCCCTCGCTGTGCCAGCACCCTCCCCGAGCCCCTTCTCCTTGAGCTAGCTGGGGTGACTGTGGGCTCCTTGATACTAATGACAACTCTAGGCCCGCTGTCCTCCTTAGGCCTCTACATAAAACTTGCCAAGATCTAACCCGCTCCTGCCAGCCAACGGCCAGTCTGCAGCCACCGCCACCCCACTGACACAGGAGCCGTGAAAGACGGAGGACGGGCCTCTCCAGGCCCCACGCTGTTCTGTCCCCCAGGCTGCTGGGTTTCCCACTCACACACACACTCGCTCTGAGTCACAGACACTGGATTGCAAACTGAAAAGCTAGAATTTTCCTACAGGAAATTCAGTAAGCTCCCTGTAACTACTGTCTTCAAAATCCTTAGTTACTACCAAGAGAAGTATACACACACGAAAAGGTATGTAAAAATAGATGCTGTTAATAATAAGTGAGCTTAAAAGATGTAAACTGCATTGATTACTCTGGAATCATACAAGAAAAAATTTAACACAGGTTGCCTAATATGTGACAAATTAAAAAAATTAAAGATTTCAGTTTGTATTTTAAAGCACGTAATAATATAAACTACCGAATACTAATTATTCTGTAAGAAAACAATTAAATGAATACATATCAGAAAAACACTATAACGCAAACATCCGATTCAAATACACTGTATGATCACTCAAATTAAGAGCACTCGCCTTCTCTGTCTGTAAGACGTGAAACGCCTTCAGTCCCCTAAACCCGGCTGTGTCCCCACCAGACCCAGTGACAGGGTCGAAGATGACGAGACTTGCTCCCCATCAGACATCTGTACCAGGCAGCCCCCCCCCCACCTGAGCACCTCGCAGCTGCGCAGCGGTGTCCCTCAGGGGAGAGCGGCCACGTGCCCCACTGGAAAGGCTGGGGGAGCAGCGGTGGGGGGGTGAGGAGTGAGCGCACCCGCCTGCGGGGACTGGACACGACGTGCATTCGTGTACTCGGGCCGTGCGAGGCGCCGGAAGGACCCTGGGTGTCCACGGTCCACGCCTGGGTCTCCACCACACAGCACACAATTTCAACGGTCTTTCTTATTTTCACAGCTTACCTTTTCCAAAAATTACTAGTGGAAAAGAACATTCTGTTCAAGTGCAAGGAAAACAAACACTGAATTATTATGTACCAGGGTGTAAGTTAGGCAATGTTAACATAAACAACCAAATTCTGTTTACAAGTGAAAATACTTTTATTACTATTGCATAAATGGAAGTGGCACAGGACTGCGCCCGAGAAGGCGCTGACTTGGCCGAAGAGACCTGAAGCGGGACTCAGAGAGTGGGAGCACTGCCAGGGACCGAGAGCGGGAGCAGCGCCAGGCGCGGAAGGGGGAGGTGCGGGACAGGAGGGCGGGCGTGCGACCCACCGAGTGGCCTGCCCGCTCCGCCACCCCGCACGGTTAAGGACGGGCTGTCTGTGGCGAGAGGACGGCGCTCGCGGAGTCCGGGGAAGACGGTCTGACCACCGTGTGAGGGACGCCAAACGTGTGCGCTCCCGCAGCACGGACCTGGCAGCCATGTGAAGGGCCATATCTTAAGGTCGTCAATTTTATATTTTGCCAATAATGGTATTTAAAAAGCAAAACTTGAACCTAAGATCTACCATTTACTATCACTTTATTATGAAAAATTATTTTAATAGAAAAAAGAATATGAATACTACATCCACAAAATCTTAAAAATAGGATATAATAAACTTAGGGTATATCTTTGGATGCAGAAAAGTTACAAAATAAAATTGTATTCTGCTCCGTGAACACAAAGTGGACTTACAATACATAACTTGTTTCACTGTTTCATTTTTAGCACAGTCATTTTTTAAAATTTAAACAGCAATTCTAGTGCTTTTTCAACTCAATTCAGAATACCGGAGGTAAACCCTCCTAAGTCCAAGAAAAAGTATTCTCGATGACCCAGCCATTTCTCCTTCCTTCTCTCTGAAGGGCTGGGAAGAAATAAGAAAGCAGTCCAAATGTCTGGCCATGGAAGATTCTGGAAAGGGGCTATATACCTGGGGTACTAGCTGACCGACACAGGGCAGTAAAAAGTTACCTGATGGCAATTCCTTACATTTTAATTATTCCTTACAGTCATAAACTGCCACTCTGGGACCAGTGATGTGGGCCATGTGACTCAGAATAAATCCACCTTTGCTTTGGCTGCCAGGAAACTTGGACCTGCTTTGGTCTCACTTTTAATAACAACACAAGCCCCAGTGCTTGCATTGCCACATAAATAAATTTATTGTGTTTATTTTAGTATGTCTTTGATAACAATAAATTTCTTCTGTAAATGTGCCAGACCATTTTAGGAAAAGACGCACAGAAACACAGAAAAATAAGAGACTTCTGGGGGAAACACTCGGGGTCTGTGTTTTCGATAGTGCTCACTGAACGTGTTCCGCACCGTGGCAGTCACACACGCTGGAGAGCGCTGTCCCGCGCCTGTGCAGATGTGCACGGCTCACTTCTGTGCTCAGGTGGGACTCTCCCTGTTGGCCTATGTACCGTCGATCACACTTTCAAGGGGCACCACAGCCCTGCCACCACACTCCCAGCCCCTCGTGCAGCCCCTGTCCTTCCACGCAGCGCTGACCGGCGTCTAACAGTCTGCAGGACTCACTGACTTACGTTTGATGCTCAGCTGCTCTCTCTCCTTGCTAGACTGCAAGCTCCACCAGGCAGGGGTCTTCGTCTGTTACTAATGCGTTCCAGGTACCTGAGATGGCACTTAGCCTAGAGCAAGAACCCAGTCTTTCTTTTTTTGATGCACAGCCCACCATGCGTTGTAAGCCTTTATAGGCACCAGACGGTGTAATCCTCACAAGAGCCCCCTAACACTGACTGTGTCTCCTTGGACGGGCTATCAGCAGGGAAGGGTGAGAATGGGGGAAAAGGTTGCAGGGATTAAGGTGCATAACTGGTAGATGCAAAATAGACGGGCGGAGGTTAAAGATGTGTAGGAAATGGAGAAGCCAAAGAACTTATGTGTGCGGCCCACGGACATGGATGGGACTGCTGGAGGGAAGGGGTACCGGGCGAAGGCGGGTAGAGGGGGAAAAACTGAGACAACTCTGACAGCATGACCAATACAATGTATATTTTTAAAGAAACAGGCAGCTAAGCTCAAAGGCCACAGAGCTGGGAAAGTGGTAGGTTATGGACTTAAACTCAGTCCAGTGGTTGAGTGCCACTGTCCCGGAAGAAACAGACGGTGCAAACGCAGCAGGACAAGGACTCGGCAGGGCGGCAAAGCACCTACAGCGGGAGGACGTGAGAAGAGGGAGAGCACCGATGTGGCTTCTACGCCCGACAAATGGCACCTAAAGCCATCACACATGCCCAGGGCGATCTGAATATTGATTACCTCTTTATAAAGATAAACTTTTAAATAAATCAGGCTCCAGGTAACATTCTTTTCAGAACAGTTCTCCTATACGAAGTGCATACATTAAACCTTCACAACAGTTCAGGCCTTCTCACGCCACTGAAGCTGCTGTTGAGTACAACAGCCCCGTCAATTCCCAGTTAGGCAGTTCCTTGCATTTGCTCAGTTAAAGAGTTCGCATGTAACACACACCATGTGAATAAAAGGCACATCAGGACGCCTGGCCCTCTCAGGCGGACGTCCAGAGACGGCTGCTCAGCGAGCACTGCGCCCTCACGCAGGGAGTTCGGCAGCCGCGGGAGACTGCCTTCGTAGGAGCCAGAGCCCCAGGCCCGACAGCCTCTCAAAGCTCTTCCTTCTGTCTTTTGGCTGTGCAGCAATCCTGACTGTGCAAGCATGTTATTTTTTTACAAAATGAACAAGGAGAAAGCATATATGAAAATCTCATTGGAATGTGTGGAAGCCATGTCTTTGTATTCTTTTGGCAATACATAACCCTCCGAAAGTACAAATTATGCCACGATTAACAGAAACATTACAGGAAACTAAAGTAATTAGAATATAGAGAGAAATCATACCTTCTATCAATAGTTCTTGTCCATGACTGCCAAGAAGTGTGCGAGATAGGAATGGGGCAAAGTCTACAAAAATCTCACGAAGAAGAGGAGCAACTTTTTCTAAAGCTCTTTCAAGTTTTGCAGTGATGCTGTTGAAATTAAGACATAAAGACTAGTAAATATAATTCAAAATAAAAAGTCAAATACACTTTACTTCTAAATCAAAACCTTTGAAAATCACGAAGTCCGACCCTAACCCACTGAAGTAATGATGCTCCGCTCCTGTGTAAGGAACGCGGTCCCAGGCTGCGCACAGGTGGCCTCCGAGTGAGCGGAAATCTGTGGGGCGGGGGGGGGAGGCTTGGGGGGTCTGTGACCTGCGGGGCCACGGCCTCTCCTCGTCGTCTTAGCTGTGTCGGGACAAGGAGTTCCCGGAGTCTCCGCCGTCTGTCCTTCCGTGCTTTACTCACTGCACGGGTCACTGTGCCAATTACGAGAATTGACTCTGACCTCCAGAGTTCCCTGAGAAGTCCCTCCAAAGCTAAGCAAGTAAGGGAGTAGCTGGAATCTGTTGTGACCCAATTCTGGAGAAGAGCTCTGGGCAGAGAAACGGTTCGGGGGGCCTGCACAGACTCGCTGAAGACCAGCCCTCTCTGGGACTCCTGAAGCGAGCGCCCACGGAGACATGGTGCCAGGCTCCTGGGGGTGGGGGGATGGAGACTGCAATCAACTGTCCCCAAGCCCCCCAGCCCTCAGTGCCCAGTCCAGGAGGTCTGGGTGCTGCTGTGTGACCCATCTCAGGGGTCTAGCACTGTGAGCCAGGAAACACACTCTGAGAATGCCTGAGGGAACCCACGAGTTTTCCAGCAGTGAGCTGAAATACAGCAGCCGGCACTGGACAGGCTGCCCGAAGTCGCAGAGGAGCAGTGGGTCCTCTCTGACTTCTGGGGACGCAGGCAGCAGGCCTCTCTCTGGACCCACTGTTCCACCCGTCCCGTCTGACTGCCCAGGACCGCTCGCTAGGCTTCTTCCCGCTGAAGCGTGCGTGACAAAGGTGAACACAACCCCACACAGGAGAAAAGTCTAGACAGAATTACTACTGTGTGTTTCTGCCGCTGGTTTCTGAGGGAAACACGACTATTACTACATAACACTAACTCATGAGAATAAAATTACTTTATAAAAATGCTAGACTTATAGAGCTTCAAATCACAGTTATACTACTGGATTGTAATATACCATTACTTAATTAAATCCAGGAATATTTTTCCCTAGTTTAAAACTTTTTTCGTATTTTACAGGTTTATGTATGAGGATTCAGAACTGTAAAAATACTGTTCTTGGTGACAAAATATCAAATGGAAGCTAATCAAAGCAACTAAGCACATGCATGTCGTGCAAACAGTATGTGTTAACTATCTTGACTGAAGGGAATGCATGAAAATAGACGTTTCTCAGGAAGTGATTACCTATAATAAGATATTCACAAACATTTTCTTACAAATTTAATAGAACATTAAATGATGCTTATACATATCATCTTGCAACCAGAATTTTAATTTTCTAACACAAGACAAACGCTGTAACATTTTACCCAGCAAGAGAGCAAAGCTTTGAAGCACAGATAATCATTCTGAAATGGTGCAGTCAGATTTCCCTATCACAGCAACGGGACTCTCCAAGAAGCCTCCCCCTCGACTTCCGGCGTGAAGAAAGCGGACGGGCTGCAGGCACCGACAGGCCCTCACCGTGGGCGTTAAAGGGAGGGGACACTGCGTGTGCTCTCCATCCTCACACGCCTCACATGCTTCAGGGAAATGGCACCAGCGTGAATCTCGGCTCTGTGCCCGTCTGTCACCTAGCAAACAACCCCAATCATTTAAAAAAACCACCAACACTGTGCCAATAGTGTTATTTCAATTCTCATCTGAGAAGAACACACAAATGCAAGGCATACATGAAAAATTTATCTGCCAACATGTAAGAAAAAAATTTTAACAAGGGAGTACTCCTTGACCTTGTGTCCTATAAAAATAGACAAATTATTCCACTTCATTTTGAGTATAATTTTTACTTTAAAATAGAAATAACATTTAATTACCAGAAAAAAATAAACTAGTTCCGTCAAAAATTATTTTGTAAGGAAAATTAGCAGTTTACTTAATTTAGGGAAAAGATTCAGTAATAACTTCTTAGGTTGGTTCGAAAGTTTACTTTCATCTATTCAACAAAAGCAGCCCTTCAGTCTCAGGCGTTTCACAGGCAGAAGTGACCCCCGGGGGCCCTGGGTGGGCGCGGGTGCACAGCCCCAAGAGGGGTCTGTGCTCTGAACGCTGGGCCAGCAGCGCTTCTGTCTGGGAGTGCTCTCGGGCCCCCGCTCCCTCCCCACGCTTTCTCGTGCCCTTTGGGCTCACCCCATGCTAGGGATGCTGTTTAGACTTTGACCATTTTTCTTGATGTAAGAGCAAATTTTTTTAAGAAAGAATTAACTCACTTTTGTGAGGAAAAAAGTTACTGTGGCAACTTGGGAAATTTATCAACTATTCTAACAAAATTACCAACTACAGGAAAGCAAATAATGCAAAAAAGATAATGTTTTAGATAAAATTATACAGATTAAAAGCCTGGATTAAAATACGTCGTAAAACAACAGTTTATTATTACAGTTTAAAAAAACAATTATGTGCTGGTCTTTATCTGTTATTAAAAAATCTCATTTACAGAAACTTATAGATTTTAATAAATTTATTTGACTAAAGATATAATAACCCCTGGAAGGAAAAAAATGTTATGAAACCCCCTGGCTGAAATTATTATCAAATCTTTCCAAATGTAACAGATCTAGAGAGATGTCCAAGGCCGAGGTGATTATATGTACCATCAGAAAAAAGTCAGATTTATGTCTTCGTTTGTAAATAAATCTGTACTCACAAAGTGTTGATTATTTTCAAATGTTGTATGTTTTAGACTTCTAGAAAAACATAAAAATTCTATTTTTATTTAGATATTACTTACATTTAAATTGTATTTTAATAAACTACCTTATGTTAGTGCCACTTCATAACACTACAATTATTTTATTTTATTTTTTTTATTCACCTAGGTCCTCAGCATAATGTCAAAAATATAGTAAACCCTTCATAATTTAATTTGGTATGTTAAATTTCCTAAATTTTTTATTCATTTCTTATATTATACAAAAATAATAGATATCTATAAAAACGAAATCTAAAATGAATAATCATGTACCCCTTCAGCAATGTACCCAAAGATAAGGCCCAGGTATGAAGAAAACCATTACATTAGTGCATCCCACAGTAGACTGTATTAATCAAATGCTCCTATGTAAATTAGGAAATGCATCGTGGCTGGTGTGGCTCAGTGGATTGAGCACCAGCCTGCAAACCAAAGGGTTGCCGGTTCAATTCCCAGTCACAGCACATGCCTAGAATGCGAGCCAGGTCCCCAGTAGGGGGAGTGCAAGATGCAACCACATATTGATGTTTCTCTCCCTCTTTCTCCCTCCCTTCCCCCCCAAGTAAGTAAATAAAAATCTTTAAAAAATAAAAAATGAAATACATTAGGAAATGCAGGCAGAAGTGAACTGACTGAAGTAAAGCTGATGCAGAGAAGAGACTGGGGAGCACTAATGACAGCGAAACTGCGTACTGTCGAGTAACATTCTTCATCAGCTACACATCATGACTAGCGATGGACAGACTGACCTTAAATGTGTTGCTCGTGTCTCACTAAACGTCCAGTATGAAATACAAACGCACTATTAACAGGGGGCTGAGGACCACCGTGCACCCCAGAAATCAGACCCACGACTCTGAAATGGACTGAAAAACAGCTTCTTTAAACTAGAACTCCTTAGAGATGCAGTCGCTAAGCAAAACACGAAGCTGAAAGAACTCTTACTTGCTTTATTCCCCCCATGACCTTATCTATTTTTTTATTCCTCACTCGAGGACAAGCTTGCTCATTTTAACATTGTTTGAAACGACAAACTGGAAAACCACTGGCTAGGAGAGCGGAGTTCAGAAGAGCCACGGGAACCCCGTGCTGCTTGTGGAGCGCTCTCAGGGGTCCGCCCGCGCCCAGCCGGGACGAGAGAGCCAGGCAGCTGAGGAGTGTCCGGCCGTCCGACCCTGTCAGAGCCCAGGTCCGGGCCCCAGGGAGCCTGCCCAGAGCCGGGCAGGGGGCAGCGGGCAGCGGCACTGGGGTTACAGGAGCCGGCAAGAAACGGAGGAAGCGTTCACGAAACTGCAGAAGCCGGACAGCGAGCAGCTGGGAGAGAACACGCCTTCTGAGCTGCAGGGACCCCCAGGCTCTTCTCCGCGGCCCTCACCCCTGCTGCAGGAAGCTGGGTGGCAGCAGGGGCAGCACGGGGAGGGAAGGGGCCATGCCCGCGGAGACCCTCCTTCCCCTGTGTGCTGTGAGACAGAGCCTGTGGGTCTCGGAGAAGTATGGTAAAGCCCCACCCTTGCAGTGACGGGAGAAAGCCTGTCCCTGTCGCGGCCGCAGAGGAAGGGACTAGAAGAGACTCTGCTCTGGGGAGGAGCAGGAAGAGAGAAGCCCTACTTCCCAGACCCAGAGTGGCACCTGTCTAAAACCGAGTCTGAGCCAGAACAACACAGAGCCACTCAGGGCCCCAAACACCAGGCTGCAAGTATCCAGTGACAAGTAGCAGCAGAAGCCACCACCGTGCTGGGAGGGGAGCCTGGGGACTCTTTGAAGTGCAGGATGAAAGGAAAAAGCCCAAAGAGGAGGGTAACAGGAGCCAGGAGAGAGGCGTTCCGACAGCTGGCCCTGGGTGAACACGAGGCAAAGGCAGAGGGACGAGGAGCTGGAGAGCGACCGGAACAAGGAAGCACACTCCCGCCCCGGCCCCCGAGCGGAGCACCTTCGGTACCACGACCCAGGGCCTGGCGCCAGCACAAATACTACGAATGCCAGTCACTACTGTCCTGCGTACAATGTCCAGTTTCCCCCAAGAAATGTAAGTACAAAGAAGAAAAATCAGCATCGTCAGAATCACACCCGAGGGAATCGGAGTCCCAGATGAAGTGGACACTGGAACTGGCAGACAAAGAATTAAAACAACTGTGACCGATATTTTAAGAGCTGATAAATCATTGAAAAGATACTCAACATGAAGAACAGATGGGGAATTCCAGCACAAAGAAACAACATGACCAATAAAAATACACTAAAAGAGACAGCGATGCCTTCAGTGGGCTTATCAATAGTCTTAATAGCACCAAGTAAAACAATTGGCGAATTAAAAACTGGTCCAATAAAAAATATTGAAACAAGTGACTGAAAAGCGTATGTACACACAGTGGGGGGGGGGGGGGGGGAGAGGGCAGGCAGGTGCCTGCACGAGCTGTGCCCGGTGCAGAAGGGCCGGTGTCGGCCCACCCGGAGGAGAATGCGGCGCTGTGTGCTGCTGCCCAAAGACTCCCGCACTGTCGCACAGCCCTGAGCTGTGAACGGGCCGTGCTCCACGGCTGAAGGGACGGTGCAAATAAAAATCAGGCCATGTGAGCCAAGATGAGGAGAACCTCCTGTCCTGTGGGGGGGGCTGGTCTAACCACAGGAAGCCTGAAAAGCCAAGAACGCAGGGGCGGGCTCTGAGAGCAGCCGCAGAGAGAAGGCCCGAAGGTGTGGGGAGGGGCAGCAGAGCCACCTGAGGGCGAGACCGGCTGGACACACCACCGCTGGTTCTGAAGGCGGGGGCAAACGCAAGGACTGGCAAAGAGACACCACAAGCCGAGGGCCACCCCCGACTGACAGCCAACCAGAGAATTCCGGCCACCAGTCCTTCCGCAGTGTGGAGCTGGATTCTGCCCACCACCTGAATGAACCGGAGTCACTTCCAAAGCCTCGAACGAGGAACAGAAAAGTCCAGAGTGAGCCCAGCGTGATCCCGGTAGTACTTTTAGCCAACAGAACGATTCCATACTGAACGGGGGTTGTTTTGTGCTGCTGAGTTTGTCACGGTTTATTACGGTAGCAATACAAAACAAGAGGAGGTGGGGCAGAGGAAATGTGAAGAGACAATGAGAGTTTTCCAAAAACAACAGAGGCCTTCAACCACCAATGCACAAGGCACAGAAAATACAAGCAGAATAAAAAGTAATTAACAACTGAGATTTGTTATAATAAACTGCCGAAACCCAACTGTAAAGTGAAACATTCAAGAAGGCCATCAGAAAACAAAGACAGATTATAACAAGCAGCGAGGGTAAGAACAACGCTCTCATTAGAAACTACACAGGCCAGAAGACAATGAAGCAAAACCTCTTTCGTAGAACGTCAGCCTGAGAGGGCAGGTCCAAGATGACAGCGCAGGACACTGAGCTCACCCCTCCTGAGCACACACCCCATGTCCACCCACGCCGAGAGCAGGTCCCCGAGGGACGGCTGAGGGCCCACGGCAAGGCCTCTGCACTGGGCGTGAGAGGGAGGGAGGGACCTTGCGGACAGGGCTGGGGACCAGGGAGGTCTGCGGGGCAGAAGGAGCCTTCAGGGACCGCAGGAACCAGTCAGTGTGCACTGCTCACACATCCCCGCACGGGACAGGGACAGGGTGGGAGCTCTGCCCAGGTCCTCTGGCCGACCTGACCTGCGGGGCTGCCGCCCTCAGCACCCCACCCAGCGGGAACAGGAGGGCTCCAGAGCTCCTCTACAAGGGGCTCTGGGCAGGAGCGAGGCGGGGGAGGGCAGCACTGTGTCTGAATACACCTTCCCTGGGCCTGCTGCGCCTGGCCTTTGAGAAGCAGGCACTAAGGAAAAAGTGCTGCTGTGCAACCCTCAGTCTAACAGCTTCCTGCCGCTTCCCTCCAGCAAATGCATGTTCCTTTGGCCACATAAACAAAATTAATTAACTGCTGCCAAGGCAGGAAAAAAGGGAGGGAGGGGACAAATAATAAACATCAGAAATAAAAGGAGGGAACATCTTACAGAGTATATGAACGTTAAGAGAGTAATAGAAGGTGGCATGTGATTTGCATTTCCCTAATAACTAGGGAATGCAACTTGAGCATCGTTCCGCACGCCAGTTGGCCATTTGTTAGAATGTTATCAACAAGACGGGTAGTAACGAGTGTGGGAGAGGTTGTGGGGAAAAGGGAACCTCAGTCACTGCTGGTGGGAATGCAGACTGGTAGAACCCACTGTGGAAAAGTCTGGAGGCTCCTCAAAAATTTAAGAATAGAGTTACCATATGACCCAGAAATCCCTCTTCTAGTTGTCTACTCAAAAAACTTGGAAACATTTCTTCGCAAGGATACGTGCACCCGTGTTCACTGCAGCATCACTGACGGTGGCCCAGACATGGAGACAGCCCAAGTGGTCTTGGATAGCGGGGTGGCTAGAGAAGACGTGGCACCTCTACACAACGGAGCATCGCTCACAAGAAAATACCGTCTCACAAGAAACACTGCCATTGCAAGAGCATGGACGGACCTTTAGAGCATCCTGCTAAGAGAAACAAGTCAGGCAGAAAAAGCTAAGAATTATAGGATTTCACTCATTTGTGGGATATAAAACAAAGCAACGAATGGACAAACAAAAATTTTTTTAAAAAACCTCATGGTGTGGCGGTGACCAGACGGAAGGGGGTGAGGAGGGAGGAAGGGAAAAGGGGTCCTAGACACAGTGACAGATGATGACTGAGCTTTGGGTGGTGGGCACACGGTGCAAAGGAAGGTCACGTATCAGAGACATGCACACCTGAAACCTGGAGGATCCCAGTAACTGATGTCACCCCAGCACATTACAAGATTAATAAGAGTACCAGAAACTACTTAGTGCCAACAGAACCTGCCAAAACTGACAGGCAAAGCAGGAAATCTGGAGAGACCTGTAACTACTATGTTAACATTTTAAGTGAAAAAAACTTTCCCAAAAGAGGATGTCCAGGGTTGGATGACTTTTTTTGTAAAACACACCAAATATTTTAGAAAAACAAAAACCCAACAATCTTATATAAGTGGAAACATATAGTATCTACTCTTTTTTGTTTGGTTTCTAGTTCAAAATTCTAAGTTTACAGTAAAAAATTTAATTTAGAATGTCATCAAAGACATAAGTTATAAATAAAAAGACAAAAGGAAGACCTTTATAAAAAATTATAAAATAAATTATAAAAAAAGGCAAAAGTAGCTTACAATGAAAACTACTATAAAATTACTGAAAGAAATGAAAACTCTCAAGGAATGGAGTTACAATGTTTATAGATTGAAAGACTCAATATTATTAAGCTATTAATTCTCCCTAAATTTAATTAAAGATCCAAAATAATCCTAATTCAAATTTCAGCAGAATTTTGGGGGGCTGAAGGAATTGGTAGGCCTGTTCTAAAATTTATGTAAAAAATGCAATGAACTAAAAAAGTCAGAGCAATTGTAAAAAAGAAGAGACTTAGGAGACTTACACTCCCTGATTTCAAGATTTATTGTAGAGCCCCAGGAACGAAGACTGGGGCGTGCTGGCCTGGGGACAGCCTTGCAGATCCAGGAACAGCAAAGAGACCAGAAACAGACGCACACACAGGCAGTCGAGTGACTTTAAACCAGCGGGCCAAGGGAACGGAGGGCCCTGAAATGCTGGTGTTTACACGGATGAAGACAAGTCCCGACCTTCAGCGTGTCACGCAGACCGAAATTCAGTGACAATGATCATGGACCCCGTCACAAAAGCTACAACTACACTTCTAGAAGAAAGTACAGGAGAACATCTTTAGGACTTTACAGTAGGTCAAGATCTCTTAGGATAAAAAGATGCAAACCATATTTTTAAAAATGTTTTGAAACAATGGACTTCAAAATTAGAAACTCCTTTTGTTAACACTTTTAACAAATGAAAATATAAGCCAAAGAATGGAAAAAATATTTGCAGTGCATTTATCTGACAAAGGACATATATTCAGAACACATGAAGAACTCTTACATTTCAGTAAGAACAACTTGATATTTTTAATGGCAAAGGATTTCAATGGCCCATAACATAAGCACGTTAAAAAAAAACCCTGCTCGTCATCATTAATTATTAGGAAAATGGAAAGTAAAACCGAAGAGTTATGATTACCCAGCCATTATAAAGTCTTAAATTAAAGTGACTGTCAATGCCAAGTGCTGACAAGAGCACGCGGCGAAGGGAGCTTTCGGACGTCACAGACAGAATGTAGCACGCGAGCACAGTGCGCACTGGCTGGGCAGTCCCTTACACAGACAGGCTCATACAGACACTTCCGACTTCCGACTTCCCATGCGGCTACGTCCCTGTGAAGTTGGCAATATTTTAAACAGAAAATACGTCTCATACATCTAACCTACCAAACATCAAAGCTTGGCCTGGCCTACTTTGAACAGGCTCAGAAGAATTACATTATTCTACAGCTGGGCAGAATACTCCGTATTATATCTGTGATATATGTTCTGTACCATCCATTCTATAATAAGTGTCAACCATTTCATGGAATTTACTATGCATATTGCTTTCTCGCCATCGTAAGGTCGAAAAATCTAGATCTTGCCATCCTGAGCACGGGCTGCTCAAAGTCCGCCCTGAAATGTTACCCCAGTTACCTACCCAAGCACACGCGTCCATGGCAAGACTCGTCCTCAGTCGTCCCAAAGACGACCTGCAACAGGCCCCTACTGGAAAACAACTCTGATGTCTACCAACAAGGGAACAGACCGAGAAACGCCGTGGCAACAACGGCACAGAACGACAATGCTCGGGAGTAGAGACGGACTGCTCATCTGAGAAAAGGAGGACACGGAGGAATCTCCAATCTCCAAGGCTCAGTGAGAGAAGGCAGACACGGAGCAGTGCAGTCTGCAGGATTCCATGTAGGTGAAGCCCTAGAAAAGACAGATGTAGGTCACAGCAGGGAAAAGCACGCGCTTGCCTGGGGCAGAGATGGGTTAGGTGACAAGCAGAGCGCAGGGCACGGTCGGTGACAGAGCAAGTCCGCATCTCGATTTTGATGGTGGAAATATGGATATGCGCGCTGACCCAAACTCACTGAAAGACGCACTCAAAATGAGTGTTTTTATTGCATTAAAACAGTAAACAGTCTCAATAAAGTTTATTTGAAAACTAAAAACAGAAAAAAGATACAAATCCAAACTATGAAAATTCTCAGAATAAGTCAAATAAGAAACACATGACTTCCACACAGAAAGTCGAAGTCAGTGCTGAAGACAAATAAGAGACAGTAAAGAAACGGAAGGGACACGCGGTGTTCAGTCTTAAGTCACTGTCCTGGGAGTGACCGGAAGAGGCAGAGTAAAACCCCAGTTACAACAGAGCTGCAGACTCCAGTCCATGCCGAAACCACGGCTAGTTGCGCTTACTCTGCCTCTGTCAAATTAAATCTAAAATCCAAAGAGAACTGCAAAGAATCAAGGATAACTTCGACTTTCTTCAGGAAAAGGATGAGGCTGAACAAGACACGATCTTCACCAAACCCCACAGGTACCTGCAACCTCCGGGAGGAACTCTTTGGGGGGGCCGAGCACGGGAAAGAAGAGACTTTCAAAGGCACCCACATCGCCCCCCCCCCCCCCCCCCCCCCCCCCCCCCCGCTGCATGAGGCTCACAGAGCGGCTCCGGACGGGCGCACGATAAACACAAAGAGCGGCGAGTAAAGCAGCCAGAAGGCAAAGCAGGGAGGGAAGATGGCGGTGAAGACGCAACCTACAGGAAAGCAAACTGAGCTTCATTTAAACTCGCCACTTCCACTGATCAAAGCAGATCATACAGGTAATGATCAGAAAAGCCACAGAATGGGAGAAGATATATGTATTTGACATAATCCTCAAAGGGCTCAATTTAAAAATGCATAAAGAATTTTTACAAATTAGTGAGAAGACAACTCAATTTTTTTTAATCAGCAAGAGATCTCAACAGGCAAATCACAGAAAAGGAAAACCCGGAGACCAAGAACTACACAAGAGGGTGCTCCAGTTCCCTGGTCGCCAGGGAAGCGCACACTGAAGGTGCCGTGGAACACTGCCCTGCTGCACCGAAACGGCTAAGATATAAGGCTGACAGCACTGAGAGCTGGTGAAGACGTGACGAGCGGAGGGCTCGCACGTGCCGCCGCCGCGCACTCCACACAAGCCCTGGGGGACTCCCGTGGGTGGCGGTGGGAGACCTGACCTGGGGTGGCCAGTGCTCAGCCCAATGTGCACAGATGACGTGTTACAGACTGTGCACCTGACCTGCTTTCAGTCACCAATGTCTCCCCAGGAAATTCAATGAAAAGAAAAGAAAACCAGTCGGCACGATCTAGTACAATTAACTTGCACGAATACTACGAATCAGAAATTCCACTCCATGTAGTTGACCCAAAGGACACACGAACATGCAGAGCACCCAGCAGCGATGCACAGGCAGCACCGCCCCGCCTCACGGAGCGTTCCCGTGACAGCCAGAGCCACAGAGTTCCAGTGGCTGTTGACAGCGAGACAGACTGATAAGCTGCAACATGGACTCGCAAAGGGATACAAATGGAATAAAATGAACTATTGCTACATGCAATATGGACAAATCTCACAAACAAAACATTGACAGAAGAAGCCAGAGACAAAAAATACACACTGTACAATCCCGCTTACGGAAAATTCAAAGAAGAACTGGCCTAATAAGAGAAGTCAGGGTGGGGAGGGTGAAGAGGAGCAAGAACAGGGTCGAGGGAAGGGTCTGAGGGGGCTTCTCAGGGGGCTCTGCTCCTGGATGTCGAGGAGCAGGGAGGAGAGCGTTCCCTTGTGCACGGGGCCTCCGTGCTCTGTACCTGTGTGATGCTCGAATTAAGAATGTGAACACACACATGCGTATGTGTACCCTTTAACTCCAAGTACGAGGGCCAGCCTCTTCCAGGAATGCTCTTTGATAAAGCACTAAAAAACATTATCTATTAATCACAATAAAAAAGTGTTTGGTTATTCAAGTTCCATTATGTACGTTACATGTAATTTGAAAATTTATTTTGAAAGTCTGTATTTCAACTTTTCATTACCACCCCAAAGATGCCCAATTTTATTATGTTACCGTTTGTGCATGTTTTTATGTTATTGGATATTGCAACGCATTGACAATGGGTTATAAATTTAGCAAAGTTAATGTGTGAAAATTGTTCAAGATCTCTGGGCTCTGAAATACAGCACGTTTCTGTACAATGAGTAACAAGGGAGAAGTGTGAAAACGATGCAGCTGGGAAGGGCGGTCACAGAACGCACCGCTAACCCGTCTCGGGAGCCCTTCCCCACCCGTGTGCTCAGGGCGCACTGCCAGCGGGCGGGGACGCGGAGAAAGCGCGCAGGCGGTGGCCCCTACACACCTCATGTTTTCGGCCGAGTCCTCGGGCATGGGAGCGACGGTCTGCACAGCGGGCAGGTTTTTGCTGGTAGCACCGTTCACAAAACTGGAAGAGGAGGAGGAGGAGGACGCTGAATCCACGGCACCTGTGTCCAAAAGAGTAACACTGAGTCTTACACATGAATTTACTTAACAACATAATTTTCATTCCATCATTCTGGAGTTTGGAGAATTACTCATTTGGATTTCAAAACATACTTTAACAATTAAAAAGTTATTGGCTACTGGTACACTAGTAACTCTCTGTAATTATAAATAATGTGCTACATTAAATGCCAGCCGGTTTCCTTACATTGCAGTCTAACGAAACTACATGGTACAAATGGGGTATAAATAAAAGACGTCGACAAATGGAAACCGTTTTTGACACGATGAGGCTGATAATGCAATGTAAATTTAGACGTGGGAAGCCCACGTGTCACAGCTGTGCTGCAGTCTCTGCAGTCCCTCACCTAGGACACAGTTTACTGGAAGGCGTCGGAGCAGGAATCGGGGGCACCGGCGCCTACTCTGCCGGAAGGACTGCGTCAGGAGGGCTGGGAGTGCCACGGCCCCTGATTTCAAACCGAGCTCTCCTCCAGGGCCTGGAGGCGCCCTTCCAGAACAGGCTCTTCTGTAATGCGCCAGCTAAGTGCGTGCGTGGAAGTGCCGTGGAGCTGAGACGCCTGGCGTCCCTGCACGTCACCTCATCTCACACTGACGGCTGGGGAGCGGGGCTGCCCCGCGGGGCCCCCACTCTGGGACTGACGCGGCACCCCTGCGCCAAAACAGACCTGGGCGACGGGCCCCATTTAGAAACGGGCCCACGCACTGTGCGCCCTAACCACCACGGAGGAAGTTGGCTGCTACGGTTTAGTTTTATTGTAAAATTGTACACTTCTTACTATCACTAGACCTCTTGCTAGCATCCATCCCTATAGCTACTATTAGTTCATAAGACAGAAATGAGAAAATAACTTGTTTCATATAAAGATAAAAAGAAGTGATTTGATTTTTCATTTACCTATATATTTTTAAAAGGGTGTATTCAATAAATACAAAATATAGGGTTTTTTCCTATTACACTGGCACATTTTAAAAACCTTAACACTTTTTCTGGTATGTATTTTGGTAAAAATTATTTTCATTCCTATTTTTAGAAAGCGAAATAAAGAGTAAGATTATAAACTGAATACAAATATTTTATATAAAGTCCTCAGAGAAGCCAGATATAAACATTCATTTATAATAGAGGTAAATCAAAAATACGTTCTTTAATATATAGCCATTAATGACGCTATTTACTCATAAAAATATCAGTGTACATTCGACTTACTACAACCCATAAACGCGTTGTTCATGACATGACTCTGGCGGTGTGATGAACCACACAGACACGAACGCGCAGAGCAGTGCTATGGCCGTAATAAAGTGGGAGGGTCTGGGGAAGGACAGCAGATGGGCAGTCTCAAGGGCCTGCAGTTCGGAGGAGAGAGGCTACTAGAGTCAGGGAGGAAAAGTCAGGGGTTGTCCTGCGTTGTCTAAATACCTAAAATGGAACCACGAAGACTGGAGTGAGGATTTATTTAGCTATTAATCGACAGGAACACTTCTGGAAATTTATTGTTTAAAAAAAGAGGCTATTTCAGGCAGGCTTTTAAAATCTGTAGTGACTGGAATTCTCTGTCCCTAGAACCATTAGAAAAACGCCGGGCAACGACCCGGAGACCACCGTAACCTGGGCGTGCGTGTCCGCTCCGTGCTGACCACGGCTCCCAGGCGCACGCGTTTGCATTAAGCTGAAGCTCTCGCCCATCACAAAGGCTCTTGGGGGAGCTCTGCTTTCCCTCAGAGGGTTTAGCAAAAAATGCAGGTTGGGGTTCAGCCAGTAAGTGTCACTAACATATTTAGCACACCTTGTCATTCTTACAAGGTTTACTTTTTTCACATACGAAACTCCAGGGTTCCACTCGTCCTCAGGGCTGCTCCCCAAGTACCTTCCGGCAACCTGGCCCCAACAGCCAACAGCGCGGCGCTTTGAGAAGACTCAAAACGCAAACGGCGCCCTCTGAAACTACCACCAAGAAACGCGTCCTGGAACCACAGGCGAGTTCCGAGAGGCGGTGACATAAAGCAGATGCTTCTTCGCAGACTAACCTGCCCCTGAACGGCCATAACGGTCATTTATTCTCAAGATCAGATAAGAAAAGAAATGAAGGTACAGAAATCGGAAAGCAACAGGTGGGGCATCACGAAAGATGTAAAGATGATACCTGTGGTGTTGATCATACTTTTTGGTGTGGCTCCAGCTGCAGCAAATATGTTGGGCGTGCTGCCCGTGGGCAGCCCGGCTCCGGTGGCCGAAGCCCCCACCGTGGTGACAGCCAAGCTCCCGGGAGGCGGCTTCTTCACAGGCACCACGACACTCCTGCGAGAGAGAAACAGTGGGAAGTGACAAGCCCCACGGGCTTCAGGACGGACTCAACCCACCGGGCAGATACAGTCAGCACCCTCTGCTCCCTTCGTTCCTCCTCTGAAACCCCCGAGCTCGACCTCACTGACTGACGGGAACAACACGACGTCAAGGATGGGTCGTAAAGTGCGCCGACTACTGTAATTCACACAGCGAACGCTTATGTAGAATTTGGAGTTTGCAAACATTTCTCAAGAGGGCATGTGGGCTATAATCATGACTTTGGGAGAATGTGTGCTCGTGTTAGAATATTTTGCATGTGTACACAACGTTTTTCCTGAAAAATATACATAAAATGTCCATCTTGCCTACAGTGTATTTATTCTCCATGTGTAAAATAGTCATAAAAACTTTGAAAGCCAAATTTATAGTAAAGCAAAAAATTAAACCAAGGAATCTGATATTAAATGTTTATATTCTGTTTTTAGGAAAAAAGTCTAATGCTTTTTCCTCATAGTAATGTTAGCATAATGGAAAAGAACTAAGATGATACACTAGATGTTTGGTGAAAATGTATTTGACTTTTAAACCGGGACTTTTTTAACATAGGAGTTGAGTATTTTCTCCCATATTTCTTGAGCATATTTAAATGAACTTAACAAAACAAAAAGTATGAACATGACCTTGTGTTACTCTTAAACTACAGATGAGCAGGAGCGTTATTAGTCCACTTGAAAGATAAGCTGTTTTCTGACACAGTACCTTTACTTCTCTGTGGGAAGGCCCCTCTTGCCAAGCTCACAGCACTGTGACCCCACCGAACACGCACCATCGGCACAACTCAACGGGCACTGAGCTCATTCACCAAGAACAGTGGTGTTCAACTGTCCACCTCATGGCACACACCGCTGATGACTAACATTCGGCAGCACGCCAAAAAAATATGTTTTTTTGCCAACTTGACAAAAAAAAAAGGAATAATTTTGATTCATTCACACTGAATGTCTACTGTTGTGTTGCCCGTTGTCATTTTTTTATTTGATGATCCAGGGGGAAAGAGGTCAATGCCCCCAACTGAACAGGCAGGTAATCCATGTTTTAAAGACTCTTGCCCTGGCTGGTGTAGCTCAGTGGATTGAGCACGGGCCTGCGAACCAAACAACCGTGGTTCGATTCCCAGTCAGGGCACATGCCTGAATTGCAGGCCAGTTCCCAGCAGGGGATGCACGAGAGGCAACCACACATGGATGTTTCTCTCCCTCTCTCCTTCCCTTCCCCTCTAAAAAATAAATAAATAAAATCTTAAAAAAAAAAAAAATAAAGACTCTTACAGCACAACGGCTGAAAATCGCCGACCTAGAAAGTAAATGCATGAGATGTTGTAAGCTCAAGTATAATGCTTGAAAACAGGTGTCCGATGGTATAAAACTATCCTATCTAAGTTAGGTCTGTAAGTGTATCTATATTTTACAACTTCCCCACCGAAAAGCTCTACTTAAAAGAACCTTCATCAATGGCTCAGGCTCAACTAAGTCTGTGACTTACACTTCCTTGATGCCACTATTTTTCAAAGAAATGCTCTTGTTAATGTCATCAATGGCTTCTTCAATGTCAGAAGTCTAAATTTTTAAGAATTATTCTTAATTTTAGAAATTATTTATTTTTAAATTTATTATTACTCTTTAATTTTTGTAACCAAGGTTATTATAACATTAGTTTTACTTGAGCCAAAAAAATTTTCTTCGTTACCTCTGGATACCTTGTTTTTCTTCTCTTTATGGACACAGTCGAATGCATGAGACCCAACACTGAACTCCCAACTACATTACAAATGGCCCAGATCACACATTCTGTTCTCAGCCCCCTGGCCAGCCGCGGCTCCTCATCACCCCTACGAGAGGCGGCCAGGGCAGCAGGGAGAACGCAGGCTGAGAGTCAGGGCAGCAGGTCGGCAGCACGAACCCTCTCCAGCTGCACGATCCGCCTCAATCGGTTCATTGCGGTGAGACGCAAGGCGGATGCCCGTGTCGCCACGGGGTGGTGGGCTGGTTACTGAGATGACTGCATTTTTCTGTGGACAATGTATACCCACGTTTCTGGCCCAATTTCCAGGGGAAAAAATTTGTTTTAATTTTTTAACTCAATTTTTTATGTATTTACACTTAGATACTTGTTTTTTGTATTATCGAGAAATTTTAGCATTTATTTTTTAACGTATTACGGTACAAGACATTTTATGTGACCATGACAAAACACAGGAACAGAAACAAGATAGTTCAGGTCCTACCCGTGTATATAATGTGCATCCTTATTTTTCCCTCAAAAATTTGGGAAAAAAGTACACATTAATACACAGCGAAATCTGGTATTCAAAAGGACTTTGTCGATTATGAGTTACCTTAGAAATGTTCACTGTTACCCTTAAGTGAAACAATTCTCTTCCTATAAGATACACAGTATCCAGCTGTACCGGTCCACACCGAGATCAATGAACAAAAGAACAAACTATAGTTTGGGGGTTATCTCCTCTGACCTTGTAAACTAGAACTGGGGTGCACGATCTCACTGACTGTCCAGCAAGGAAACGAAGGGATCACATCCTGACGGAAAAGAAGGTCTCGGGGCACTCCAATCGTTTTCCCTGCCTCTCTCCTCACAGCCCTGCGGACAAACTAAGGACCAGGCTGAGGACGGCACAGCGAGGCAGAGGCGCGGGCGGCGGAACAGCGGCCCCCAGACACGCCTGGTGAGCGGCCCATCTGTCAGTCCGCTGCAGGCAGCCTGTCAAGGGCTGACACTGTGAGAACTGTCTTACGAAATGTTAGTCACACGGACGAGAGAAAAAGGTTTAATGTCAACAACCTGTGGACACATGCAAACTGCATTCTATGCCCAGGCACTGGGACCCTGGAAGCGCCGGACTGGAAAGCGGCGGGCGTGGACGTCTGCAGACACGGACACGCCACGAGGCCGGGCTCCGCGGTCTGGCGGCTGGACGTGGTAGGTGGGCACGGGAGCGCAGTGGCTGGAGGCGCAGGTCCGGATGTCTGGCAGACAGACCAGACTTAGAATCCCACCTCCAACAATTGCGGAGGCTCGTGGGCACATCTTCCAATGGGCCAGTGAAAGCGTCTAAGCTCCACTTCCCTCACCTCGAAAGGGAGGCTCACGGGACTGTTGCAGAGACGAAAGGATGTAACGCAGGTAGAGTGCGTAGCACTGGGCCTGGGTGCTGTAAGCGGTCAGCACACTGCAGCGGTCAGCACTTTCCCGACGCCCCAAAGTGCTGAAGCAGTCTGGGCCCGCACCCAGACGGCCGGACCTCGTGACTGGAACCCCAGCGGAGGGTTTAGGCACCACGTTTCAAGGACTATGACAGACAGTGTCACGTCCACAAGGCAATGGTTAGCATGACAGCAAATCCAGAAACCACAGCATGTGAGAAAAGGCTGAGAGGCGAAAATACTGCAGAAAATAGTGGGAGATAATCCTGCCGACCGAGAACCTGAAGGTACATGACCAGGCGGCCAGGTGAGACCCACGCATCCCCGAGCGGCAGCTCAGGGCCGACAGGAGGGGGGAATCCCCAGTGGCTTCCTGAGCTCCAGTTTCCAGCCGCTGATGTGGTCACATGGTAAGCACGTCACAGTGACGAGCTGACACGGGTGGGAAGCTGGGTTTGGCTGTTTCCACAGATTCTGTCTCTGTCTGCACCTTCATGTGTTTGTAAGAACTGCTGTTTCCCCTGTGCTTGTTACGGCTGAGTCTTCACCTGGAATCACAAAACTGTGCGTTCCTGTCCTCAGTGTCACGCCTTCAGCAATGCTATCCGTCCTGTGACACCTGAGACCACTCTACCCTAAGAAACCCACTGTACACATAATTTGAAGTTTACAGTTGTCAGTATGTGCTGACAACACACTCACTATCTTCTGGAAGGTTATTATGCATTTTTCAACTGCTTGCATATGAAAGTAAACACTGCCCACGCTTACAGAATCTTCTAGCAGGTTGTTACTCAACATTTGCCACTTGGTTACCCTCTGCACCTACTCTGACAGGCTTACCTCAAAATCTACTGACCCATTTGGGGCACCCACTAGGGTGCATGCATACTCTGAAATATATACAAGGTTTTGTAGTACATTTATGGTTTCTAGGGTGAGCATAAAATTTTTAGCTGGATTTCAAAAATAGAGCCACACAAGTTAAAAAAGCCTCCAACCTAAACTATGAATAGATTTCACTATAGATTTCTGTATTGCTGATAGAGTCCTAAAATTCTCTATACTACACACAATTTACCAGTTGCATTTTTCTATCATAAATTTTTTTTCTGTTTTCCCACACAATGTCACACTTCCATCCCCCACTTTAACACTGTGAGCCAGAAAGAAACGGATACTTCCCTTATATACACATAACCTTCACAGACTCCAAGGTTGCAAAGGTCATCAAAATACCACACACCAGGAAACTATGCAACCCACTCCGCTTCAACCCAATGCTCCAAGGAGTGATTCATCGTATCGCAGGTGGCAAATACAAGGCCCTCCGGCCGATTCCAGCCCTCCACCTTGATTTAACCGGCTGGCACCTTGTTTCTACCCCATGGTGGCACCAAGCTCCTTGCCCCTAGTTAAGGAGTAGTTACACTTATCCAGTCCTGAAGTTACATTCGGCCCTTTGAAGGCACCCGGGAGGCCAATGTGGCCCCTGGTGAAAATGCGTTTGACACCCCTGCATTATATGTTTTGTAATCCACTGAGCACAGATCCTTCCATCACTGGGTTTATCCTATCTCAAAGTCAGAGATGTGTGATGGGACCTAAGATTCATTCATTCACCCACAAACGTCTCCAGAGCACTGGCACGTGTGCAGAACTGTTCTAAGCTCTCAGGTAGAGCCAGCCGGGTACGGAACAGACAAAATCTCTGCCCCCGTGGAATTCCACGGGCAGGGAGAACACACGACGACATACCTGAGTACATACAGGACATCAGGGAGTCGGTGCTAGGAGAGAAGGGGAGCACAAAGAGTGGTTCTGGAAAGAAGGCCACGAGAACACTCCCTACACAGGAGGTGCTGAAGGGCCACAAACAAGGGGGACGGGATCATCTAGGGGGATCTCTAGGGAAGGGTGTCCCAGGCAGAGGGAGAGGGCAGTGTGACTCGATAAGCCTGAGTGAGGTTTGGCATAATGAGACCAGACGAGACGAGAGAAGCCACAGGAGTCACGTCACAGGCCCCTGTGGCCCACTGGCTTCTCCACAGAGCGGGAGCAGGAGCCACTCAAAACGCGTGGTCAGGGAGGGACACACTACCTTAGGCTATGGCAAGATCCCTGTGGCTGCGTGTTTAGGACAGACTTAGCGGAAAAAGGCAGAGAGCTCATGGGAGCTGGTTGGGAAAACACTACAATAGTCCAAGCAAGAAAGGATGGTAATTGGGATTAGAAAAGCAAACAGAAAGTGGAGAAAAGTGGGTCCAGTTCTGACGACCTTCAGGAGGGAGAGCAGATGGCATTTGCAGGAGGCAAGACATGGGTGTGAGAGGAACGCCCGAGACGACATGGAGATCTCTGCCTCCCCGCAACAGAAACAAAGCAGAGCTGCCTGTGTGGCTGGAGCGGGGTTTCAGCAACTGTTAACTTATTCATCACCCACCTACTGATGCTGATGAAACGAGTGGGAAGTAAGTCTCCAGTCAGGTGAGAGGTCTGGGCTGAGACACAGATCTGGGAGTCCTCGGTCTTCCCGCCGTTTCATGCGGGACAGTAGACATCACCCAGGAAGCGGTGCGCGTGGAGCGAGCCGAAGTGGTCCAAGGATGGACTCTCCAGGGTCTCCACTAACGCGCTGTCTGAACTCCGGGAGAAGGAAATCGCTCTGTGTGCACACCTCGAGGTTCGTCTAAGTGCCCAGGGAGATGCTGAAGGTGGGAAAGGGCTTCTCACGTGACTCCTGAAAGCGAGCGTGTTCCAGAGCCACCCCGGGCACCCGGGGAGACGCCCCCTGCTGACCTCCCCACAACCCTGCTTTCTGCAACACGCTCTGGTAACTGGCCCTTGAGGAAACACGACCACGACGACACGGCAAGGGTACCAGACGAGGAAGACCTAACCCGTGCGTCAGAGATGCCCGATGGACTGCAAGAGACAAGTCAACCAAACGACGTATTTCAGTCTCTGCTCTGGGTCACAGGAATGCAAAAGGTGTGCATGATCGGAAGAGTGAGCTGATCTAAGAGGATCGGCAGGACTAGCCAAGAGGATGGAAGTTCACCAGTAAGAACTCAGTGCAGCAAAGAGAGATGGAAAGACAGGGCAGACGGAAGGCACCCCACACAGATGCTCAGGCCTGCTGCGAGGCGGGGGCCTCCATCCCCAGCGAGGGGGCTCGCCCCCCACAGGGCAGTCACAGGGACCCATTTCAGATCTGCGCGTGGGGAAGCGTCGTCTCTGGCACGGATGTGGAAAGCACCTGCAGGGCCAGGAGCGCCTAGGGACAGAGTACCTGGGGAACAGGGGGCGTCCTCTCTGTTCTGCACGCAGGCCTCCTACCCACGTTCAAAAATAGCCACCTGCTCCTTCCTGGAGACTAATCGTGTGGCCATTTCCTTCATCCCAGAATTCTGTACGCCATGGAACTTGGTGGGAATGATGCAGTATTCTGAGTGCTGGGAGGCTGAGTCCTGAACAGCCAAAGACAACAGCTAAAGCTTCCGCAGGAAACTACAAAGAGACCCATCACTAACAAACAGCCAGTTCTCCTCATTTCCAGATTACCACGCTTCCCTAACACGGCTCACAGGTGTTAAACGTTTATCTTGAAGAAAAAAAAACAAACTATGGAGAGAACCGATCTGGTGCTGATTTTAGCCTGACATGACAATTTACTGACATTACAACCCAAGAGAAATCAGGCTACCGCCCTGATATTTTCCTGTTTTATGAGTCCTTATTTATATTTAAAATACCCACAGAAAAAAGGACAGATGAGAAAGAGTCGAGCGAGTTTTACTGATCTGCCCCGGAAAGGGAGATCATTCTTCGGCTCACCGACTGCCAGTACAAATGCCAGGAGAGACCAAGGCCACGAGACTGGAGAACTCGGGCTGCCACTGAAGCTGCGTCCTCTGGCAACGGGCCCTAACACCGCACCCAGGGCCCCTGGGGCCTCGTAGCAGCTGGCCCTGCAGCGGCCAGGCATCGCAGACACCGGACACGCGCGGGCTGACAGACTGTTTATAAATCTGGCTCACGTTCACCTGGTCGTCCTGTAAACACTAGGATGAACACACTTTTTTAAAAAATTAGAAAACTGAAAGTACAGAAACTGAACATACTCAGTAATAACAATATTTTTTAATAATCTCGCTTAATTCTAAGTTTAAAGAAATCCATGTGAGAGGATTCCATGAAATCTATATATTCCATGGGCCGAATCCAGCCCTCCATCTTGTGTTATCCGGCCCGGCACCTTGTTTCTACACGGCAGCAAAGCCGAGCTCTCGCTTAACTGTTAAGGGGTAGTTACATTTATACAGTCCTGAATTACACCCGGCCCTTTGAAGGCAACTGCGAGGCCTGGTGAAGATGAGTTGGACACCCCTGCCTAACTTGTCACTCTCATCACTAATGTTAAAAATGTTAATGATAAAAAAATCAGAAAGGCCTAGTCTGAGCTTGTACTTTGGGTTTGATAATATGGAGGCTATCTGTATTGAGTTTTTAGTCCTATAATATTTACAAAATATTTTTTTCATTTTAGAAATTTTCTTTCTCAGATAATGAAACATTTGGAAGGAAGAATATTAAAGTTTGAGGGGGGAAATGCAGATGACTTTGCCTGAACATATCAAGCCCAGAAATTCAAATATTGTGTAAGTAGATCTGCAAAATCCTAAAAGATATAGTCATGCAAGACAAATGTCTGTTAGCCAGAGAAGCAACACAAGTATAAGCTATT
>PVKM010002752.1:29123-62451 GCA_004027735.1 Carollia perspicillata
ACTAAGCACTGCTGCTGGCAATGAGGCCACGACGAGCACTTCTCTCTGCTCTCGGTCCGGAGCGTTGGGAGAGCCGTGCTCGTTTGTAACTGCAGTCCCTCCACACACACAGCGTTCTCACTGTGGACGGTGCTGGGGGGGAGGGGGCGGCACTAGCATGTTCGGTGCTTTACAAATCGTAAATATGCACCTCTCGGGGCCGCTCAGTGGCATCAAAGCCACAGCCAACGCAGCACCGACGAAGGCGGGAGGGAAGGAAAGAAAAGGCATCAGCTCCTTCCCTGGGTGCAGACAAGAATGTCTACACATTTCATAATGCAATCTGGTGGGAGATTTGAAACTCAGAGAAAAAGGGGTTATTTCAGTTAGGTCTCAATGTTTCTAAAATGTATTGTTGCAGTAAAACAAATGAAAATGAACTTCAAAAAGTAAAAAATAAACTTCAAAACACTGAAATTCATCAAGGCTCCATCCCAAGAGCTGAGAGACACCCCGTGCGGAATGCGAGTTAACACAGTAAACCCCATCAGTTGCTGTAGGAAGCTATATCCAAACTAACAACCTATGCTCAGTCCAAAGGATACGTGCTGGCAACAGAACAAATGCACTACTGGCTCACAAAAGTGAAACCCTAGGCGATTTCCACGGGGACTGGACAGCATTACCACGAAGTCTGATTCAGTTACAAAGAAAGGAGCGAGGGGAGTTCTGGCCACGCCCCGACTGCAGACAACCGGTGAAGACACGGCTGTTCCAGGATGACCCTCGGGAGTCTGAGTCTGAAACTGGCGATGTCCCGGACTCTGCTTCGGAGGCCTGTCCCCTTGGGTCCTATGTTCAGAAACCTGAACCGGACATTAAGAGACATGCCACAACGGGGGTTTCTGACTCGAGTGCTTCGAAACGTGTTCGTACGCTCGGCAATGGAATGGTCACATCTCGGACAGGCAAGGCCAGCAGCAGAAAGCCTCGGAAACACAATGGAGAGCGCAGCCACCGGGGAGCGCTCAGGGGACGGGCCCCTGAGCCTGCCCGGGCTCCGGAGCTGGAAGCTGGGTTTTTGACGCTGTCAGTCCCAATGTACTGAGCGGCTGACAGACAATCAGACCCGTCTGGCCGGCTGGCAGCTCATTTTGCTGGCAGGTGGCAAACAATTAGACGCACCAATTTGTGCCTCTGATGACATTAAAGCATGAAACTAAGTTGTATGCCGGGCCCAGTGATTTGTGTGAAAGCATTTCAAAAATAATACTCTCTGCCGTGGCAACTCATTTCAGACTGCCACCTCCTATTACGGCTCTGAGCGGTGATGGTGACAGACTGGAGCTGCGTGCGGTGCGAGGCCGCTTCTGCTCCATCCGGCACGGGCGCCCCCCGAGACCCCAATCCCTGCTCTCATCAACACCGCCTCGTCATTTACATGCGGCGGCGCCCGAGCAGCCCGGGAGTCAGCCCACCGGGGACCCTTCCCTGAAAAGAACGGGATGTGCTTTGTGCACCTCAGCGCCGGCTCCACTCGCGCGCTTTGGGGGGGCAGCCGTGCTCCCGCTGCGTGCTGCTCACGAGCCACCAGCAGCAAATCGAAAGTTCTGTATTTTTTAAAGCGATATTCTCAAAAGCGTAATAAGTTTTCAGTAGCTAAGAATATTGGCACGGAGGTGACTGCTTTGTTACGGTTTATTAAACAACAATGTTCTCACAATAATCCAAATTGAAACAAATATTTTACTTAATTTTTGCTTCACTGGATTCTTTTATGCAAATTATAATTCTCTATTTTTTATCAAAAAATTTAAATATATACCTTAAAGTTAAGTGAAACAAAACTTTCGTGACCCTGTAATGGTCATTTATAGAACTCTGTAGTTGGGAATGCTTACGTCATGTTTAGACACACCCAGACACACACCTGCCCGGACACCCTGAGTCCATGAACCCAACTGGTGAGACCGAGGACATCAACAGGAAACGGCGTAAGGAACACCCAAGACTCTACATGGACAAACAGGCTATCGTAAAAAGAAATCTCTTTCTACATTTACAGACCTTCCTTTCTTTTAGTTCTAAAATTTTTTTGACACTTGACATATTTTATATGATAATTACATGCAAACATTTCTATCTCCTTTTATTACTTTTTAGTTTATAAAGGGCAAAATACTTTACTCACCATTTTATGCTACACAATGACTAATGTAGTTCATATTTTTACAATAGGATTTCAAGAAATATCTGTAGGACACTAGTTAAAATATCTGTAAGGGAAGTCTAACTTATATTCATATATAAAAAGATAATTAATTAATCTTAACTAAAATGGCTTTGCTGTCACACTTCTGCCCCAACCACAGAATGTTACTGTCTCTAAGACAAAGCAGTCTAACCAGTTTAGAGAAACCAACATGAAACAGACATTATATTTTGACATTACAATTTAAGAACCATTTGATTTCCAACCTTGAGCTTCTCAATCTTAAAATACTTGCTACCACGTCACACACAAATATGCATTTTTGTAGGAAAAAGTGTGCTGAACATACATAAGATAAAGTCAGACACAATACACAAACATAATTCAGAATATGTATCAATCCCAGTATCAGACACTATCATTAAAAACCTACCCTAAACTATTCTTCCAATTCTAACATGCATTTAAATAGTAAGATATATTATATGCACAAGTTTTTGGGTTCCAAAATATTATATTCTTCTGTGAGCTATCCTTGTTTTTGGCAGCTACCCTGGAATAGAAAAAAGTCCTTGACTCTCAACTTGAAAGCTCTTTGCATGATTAACATTTGAGGGCAGAGGAATATTAGGGGCTACGTTACAACTTGCTTAGAACCCTGAAATACAAGTCAGCAATAGCTACTTTCCAATTCATGCCTCAAAATATGGTTTTTACAAAGAAAACGTAAATTCTATAAGGAAGATGATCACACATTTAAAAAATAGTTTTCATATGCCACCATTTAGAAGTCAAAACACAGAAGGCTATTTCATATCCAACAGTTACAGTTTCCGATCGCATTTTGCTGGAACTGCAGGGCCAGACCAGACCTGGGAGAAACCTGGCCTACCCGTCCCCATTTATACCCATGAAACAGTTCGGTCCAAAAAGATACACTGATGTCCCCCCCCCCCAAAGGGGGAACAATCACTTGGAAGTCGATGACCATCTGAATCTGAGCTGCTCTGTTTCCAAGCAATGACGGGCTCCGTATCCTACAGAACCCCTTTCTGAGATCTATTCTCCGGACGCCACGCTGTGAGCTCAACCAGGTTGGTCTCACTCAGATATCCTTTGCAGCAATAATCTGCGTCAACAAATTTGATGTGTTCGAGACCCCTGGGTAGTTTTAATGCGTGGATTCAAGCCCTCCCCCCCGCCCCACACACAGAGCACCAGAGAGCAGGCCGTGCACCTACCTGTCGAAGGAATGGAACTGCATGGGAAGAATCGCCTGCGCCTCCCTCTTCAGGGCTGGGTCTGGGTACGGGACGGGGTCTGGGCCACACTCCGCCACGTCCACGGGGGTGGCCACGAGACTCTTTAGGATCTCCTTGACGTTGATACCCTTGGTTTGGCTGATGCTGGATATGGACGGCGCAGGCTTCAACATTTCACTGGGGGGCTCGGCCAAGCTCTCTTGTGACTTCTTCACTTCAGATGACAAGGTGGACAGCAGCTCACTCATGGCATCGGGGCCCGGGCCCGGCTCCAGTTCCGCCCCGTTCAGGATGCTGGCCACTCGCTCCTCTCCGATCCCTGAATCTGTGTGAGGAATGGCACCTCCCAGCTGCACATCTTCACTGGGGGCCGGTGCTTCCTTCTCCTTCACAGCGTCTGGAAATGCGGCAGGGGTTTCTGTAAGAAAAGAAAATGGTGCCGATAAAGAGCCTAAGAGGGGGAAACCCAGTATCACTAACAAACTAGTCTCCCAGATTAGAGGACACAAAACCCGTGATAAACAAAACACCTGCTACCGGGTGTGCAGGACAGCGCACCTGGGTCAGAAACACACGCGCGTACCCCACTCGTCTTGTCCAGCAACCAGCCACAGACCCTGCTCTCTCATAAATCCCCTGGCCCTTCAACTCTGAAACCCGGGGAATCTGCAGAGTCTCTGGGATGTTTCTACCTGCAGACCAAGATAAACACACCCACATATTTTGGGGTCATTTAAACCAAGGTACTAACTAAACTTTGGAGATTTCAAAATAACCTTAGGGACACAAAATGAGAAGAAAAGATGTCTAAGTAGGTTAGTTATTTCCATTCCCAGAGAGACTACTGAATTTATTTCATGTATGTGCGCATCCACAGACTGTACATTTTTGGAGAGAAAACAGAAAAAACAAAAGAGCTAGTAATATTTCTGAAACGATAGGACCAAAATGCAATTGCAGAAGGAAAAAACTCCAACATAAAGAAAAAAATCAGTATCGTGATTACTAGCATGGGCTAATTTTTCTTACAGAGGTCAATTATCAAAAGGCATCTAATGCCCTGGCCGGTATGGCTCAGCTGGTTGAAGAGTTGTCCTGTAACCGAAAGTTGTGGGTTCAGTCCCCAGTCAGGGCACACACAGGAGGCTGCTGATCGGCGTTTCCCTCTCTCTTTCCTCCTCCCTTCCGCGCTCTCTGAAATCAATTAGCAGGTCCTCAGATACGGATTTTTTAAAAAGGAATATAATCAAGTCTATCATTTAGTCTGAATTTAGCTAATTTATAGATTTGGCCTTGAATTTGGCTTTACCCTAATGGGGTGTCTCAATATCTTTCTTTACAGTGTGTTTTACATCAAGAGGTACAGAAAAAATGTAAACTTTTCAAGTTTACTTAGTATGAGACATAAGCATTTTGCTAGCAAACAAAATATAGAAGGAAATAAAAGCTTTAATTTAATTTCCACAAGGTACCACATAATGAGATTTTCCCATCAAATATAATTGTTTGCTGTTTTCTTCAATTGGTTATCAATACACAATTAAAATCTATAACTCATTAACTAAAGACTTAAAACTCCAATATTAATGCTTACCTCTCAATTATAAAACACAATTAAAAGTTTATTAAAATTAAACACTATATAACTTACAAATGAATCATCAAAATGTTTACACAGCAATCAAACCCTCAGTTCTATTTTTACTATGAGAAGAGATTTTGAAAACAAAGCAGTACATCTGCTAGAATACAAATTCCATTCAAATATGTAAGTTTTGTAAGGCACGCCTCGTGATCATATCACACAGAAATATAAACCACCACCAGTGGGAAATTTTGTTATAGTAACTGCAAATAAAAGATGGATCAGTAGTCAGAAAGCTTATCTCAAGTTCCCATTACGCTCCCCTAACATCTTTTACGGGACGTGCTGCTAGTTGCCAGCATGAACATCGCTTCACAAAGCTCACAGGGCTTTCTGCGATGTGGAAGTGCTGGGAGCGTCTGGCCCGAGTGACTCCAACAGGAAGGTAAGCAAGACCAGCAGAGAAAGCACACACATTTGCGCGTGCGTGGTTATCGTATCGCGGACCGCACACCTGTACCTCCCACCAGCACTCATCCACCTCTGCAGGTGCGGGCCCTGTCCGGGCATCGGGCAGGGCAGGCCCACCTGAGTGACGCACCTGGTCAGAAATGGGCCACCGGACGCCAGGTGCCTCTCTTTCTCAGTGCTTCACCAAGCTTGACTGAGTTCATCTAACCAATTTTGTGAAAATTATGGGGTTAAATGGCACGATTTCCATGTGGTGACCTCACTTACCACATCCCTTCCTCCAAAGATCTTGTTTCGCGGTGATTTATGAAGTGTTTCAGTATCTCACCTATTAAATTATTCATATTGCTATTTCCCAAACTATCTAAGTAAGGAACAACACAAAAGGAACAGTCAGCTCCTTATCAGCATGGCACCGAAATCATGTTAATTATTTCCTCTTCAAACAGTAATACTAAGGAAACTACATCACACTAAAGTGATTTAAAATAAAACATTAAAATCTGTATATAACAACCATGTACATTGTGTTTATATTAAATCCAAAAATGCCAACTTACATAAAAATTAACCTGAATTCCAAAGATAAAAAAAACAGACAAAAAACTTTCAGTTATTATTAAAGTTCATTTTATGCAACACGAGAATGCAATGAACTGCTTGCAATTAATTGTATCTGGTTCAATGTATTTGTTTGCCACCCTGAATGTGTGAAAAGGAGGACAGCTTCAGGACTCCAGTATGACCAGATACAGGGCCCTAGCAGACAAAATCACAATTCGGAGAAAACAAGCACGAGCCGAGGAGGGGCCTCCAGCTGAGGCCACACGCATGGCATACGACCATCGGAGTTCATCCCGCACGCAGAGCGTGGAGCCCCTCGGACTCCCAGCAACGACTCCATCCAACTCGGGACGTTCTCAGGCCACTGCTCTTCCCAGCATCCTTCCTGCCCTTCCCCTCTCTCCCTGCTCTTCTGGAACTCCGAGTAGGTGCACTGGTTCACTCAATAGCAGACAGCAGCCCAGGGGTCTCCAGATGGCCCTGGTGCTTCTCCGTTCCCTCGGTCTCACTCGGCCTCAGAGTCCGACCATTGCTTCGGACCTTCCACAGAGGGCGCCCGAGCCCCTTCCTGCCACCTCGGAGCTTCTGCAGGGACCCGCCAAGGAATCTGACATTTTGGCTATTAAATTTACATCCACATTTCCACTCGGTTCTTCTCCACAATACAATGTTTCTTTACTGACACTCCATTGGTGGAACATAGCCAAACAGGATAAGTATCCTTCCATTACCTGAGCGCACACACAACGGCTGAGTGTACCCAACCGCAGGGGCACCTCCTATGCGCTGCTCTTGTTTTTGTGCCCTGTGTCAGCCACATTCCTGTTTCTTTGTGTGGTTCATGATTTTTTGTTGAAAAGTAGACATTTAAAACATCGGAGTCACCGATCCTGGAAAGCAGACCCCTCCAGTGGGGTTCCTTGCTGCTCGGTCTGTTCACTGACTCGCCTGGCGGATTCTGTGACCCTACATCCCCTGCCATCTGCAGCCCCCAGTCCCCACTCGTCCACCTGCTCATCAGCTAACACCTGGACAGAGACGGCCTTCGGCGTCTGGAGCCAGTGGGGCCTTTACTCCCTGCCAGAGGCTGTGTGTGTGTCGGGCATATTTCTGACACTTACCTGTTTACAACTCTCCCTACCTCTACTCTTTGCTTGCACAGAGCCTGAAAACAAGCCAGAGGGAAGTGCCTGGAGCCTTCTCAGGTCTTTCCTGGACCTGAGCGAAGCCCCAGGAACATGGATATCTGATTCCCAGACCTTCCTTTTAACTTTTTGGGTAAGGCTCTTGTTGCCACTGCTGGTATTGAAACCTGAGGCAGTTGCGATGTTAAACAAAAACTGCTGTTAATTATTCTGACAAACACCTTGGAAATAAGGCCTTACGTGCCAAGCAAGCACTGACCAGATTGGACACAAGCACACCTAATGAGCCGGGCTCTCCCAGAGCAAGCTGCCTGCCAGGTCAAACAGTGACAGTGCCCGAAAAGAGGTCTTTCTGCGACCTCTACACCTTGCTGGCTGTCTCGCAGTGGCTGCCAGACTGCAGTTCTCACGGCAGCCAAGGCCGTCTGCCTGGTTCCCTAGGCCACTGCAGAGCTGGGAGAGGGGGATGGCAAGGGCACGGCAAGTCTCCACAAAGCCTCGGATTCTCACAGAGATCCTGCAGGTGTCCTGATTTGACAATCTGTGGACGGTTGCAAGCTTTTGACTACTTCCTGCAGAAAGGAAAAAGGGACTTGGACCATTTCTGCCTGTGTTCTTGTGGCTTTTCCTGGAGGAGCAGTTTTTGGAGTCCCACCAGTAAGAGACAGGTAAGCTCCAAATTTTAGTCTAGTGCCATTTTGTGCATTTTTGGTGAAATATCTAATAGAAATTATAAAATATTCGTAAGTACATGTTTTGCTTTTCTCTTGCCTTAGCTTGTTTGTACTTTTCTCAAAGAAAAGAAAAATACATCATGCATCTCTGTAATGTAATGGAAGTAACAAAAACACTCAAAAGGAAATGCCAACATACACCTGCACAGCTGCTGAGCTGCAGAGAAACAGGAACAAGTGAACACAGTTTAGCGCAGCCGGTGTCGATGGAACAAGCGGCGGACCGCTTCCTACATGAGATGATGCGTTTACGAGAGGCCCCGTCACTTCCAGTCCAGGCTCGTCCTTGCTCTGTGATGTGGGACGAACCCCTGGGCTGCTGTTCTCAGCCTTGCTCTTCAGTCGGCCGAATGAGCGTGGCAACAGTGTGTGCACCACATAGTGGGAGTGACAATTAGAGCACATGGTTCATGAAGAGTTACCAGTGGCATGAAGTCGTGCTGTTCTAAGGTTTTGTAGCTGTTGCTGCCATGGAGATCACTGGCACCATCATTACCACCATCGTCACCATAACCACAGCCCATAGGAAGACGCTGCTGTTGTACCAGGTCAGTTCCACTGCCTTCTTCTCTCCCAGCCGACTGACCTTCCCTCGGCTTCGTGGAGTGTGCTGCTGGGCCTGCGCAGCGAGTGAGCTTTCCAGTCCGCGTGCTGCCTTTCCAGCTCTGCCATTCCTGCGGGGTCCTTCCTTGCTCTCCATGTTCTCTGTTGAACTTCCCGCTGTGTCCATCCACTCTTCTCCCCCATCCAGCGAGCACCGTTATGACCGCTCTGAACGCTTCGCCAGGCGAGTTACTTCTCCCCATTTCCTCAGGGACTTCACTCCCGGAGGTTTTACCCTGCTCCTTCACTGGGAACACACTCTCTCCTTCTTCCCCTTGCTTTGCCCTCCGTGCTGGTTTCGATACAGCACACAAAACCGCCCTCCTCTCCCGGGCTGAAGGAGGAGCCTCAGGCAGGAGACGCATCTTGTCCTCAAACCCATCCCCAGCACTTTGTCACCTCTCGAACCTTTCCGCTCATACCAGCAGCAAAACCCACGTTGGAGCTGTGACCTACAGAACTGGAAGACATTAAACCTGTGTCACTTTAGGCCACTGCGTCTGCAGTAACTAGATATGGCAGCAATGGGACACTGATACAATACTCCTCCGCTGAGTTTAGAAACCAGATCTTTACTACAGCTACAAGGCCCTGTGAAATCTGGTCCCTGCCTCCCCATCTAAACTCACGGGATGCTTCGCGTTCCCTTGATTTTTGTTCACTCACATATGTTCCCACAATAGGCCCAGGGATTTTCTCGGAGCCTGTGTTCACCTTTTCAGGAAGGTGCTTCAACTGTCCCCACGTGCTTCCCAAACTAACTGACATCACCCGCAGGTGCCCCGCTAGCTCCCCTTCCTCTGTGATGTGAGGTCCCTCTCGCGCTCTCCTGTCACAGACGCTCGGTGATTCTATTCCCCAGGACGCGCATCACCAGCAGTTACCGACCCAAGTGTGTGGCTTCTAAGAGTGCGTCTCGCTTGCCAGAGTGCGAGCCGCAGGAGAACAGAGGCTTCCTGCACGCTGTGTTCTAGCTGCACTCGCAGTGCCCAGGATGGAAGAGGCAACCATGTATCTCTTCAGCAAACGAGTACCAAAGGACTGTACAGTCAGCTGGAGGGAAGGGAAGATTAGAAGATGAAAAGGGGGGGAAGAAGGACGGAAGGAAGGAAAATAGGTCTTTCTTTTTTCAATAGTTTATTTTTACTGTACTTTTCTCCATTACTATGATCCCCTTATAGCCTCTTCCATCGCCACCCTCCCCCACACCTGGTACTTTCCATAGTATTAAAAACAGACATGTAGGAGTTAAAGTTTTAAAAAGTATTTGTTATGAATAACTGACCATGATTTTCACCAGTAAATAACTGAAATATATAATATATTCAATATCACTATCCAATAAAAATTCTATATTATATTAATGATAGTGTTACGGAGTAGCACTCCATAATTTACTATGATGAAGTAAATCATAATGCACCCACTTAATAGATTACAATGGATCCGTTAAAAATAATTCCAAAAGCAAGAGAAAATATCCTGTAACATTAGAAACATTAGTGCTAGTTTATAAGACTATAAAAACTTATTTAATAAATATTAACTTTAGCCCTGGCTGGCATGACTCAGTGGATTGAGTGCTGGCCTGTGAACCAAAGGGCCACTGGTTCGATTCCCAGTCAGGGCACATGCCTGGGTTGTGGGCCAGATGCCCAGTAGGGGATGCATGAGAGGCAACCACACACTGATGTTTCTCTCCCTTCTCCCTCCCTCCCCTTCACTAAATATAAACAAACAAAATCTTTTTTAAAATTAAATAAATAAATATTCATTTTATTTCTACATATCCAACAAAAACTAAGCAGTAAAAACATTTGTATATAAATTATTGGTCTTTTCCTCCCCATAAGATGCAATTCTGAAAGTAAATTAAATCAAGGGTTATGGATATTTTTATGCTATGTAAAGTACACATATTTATATTCTTATTTTTCAAAATTTTGCCCGAATTAAAAATTAAGATATGTTTTTGTTTAACTATAAACTTATCTTGATTACTGGTGTATTTAATAAGTTTTCTCATCTGTACTGCATGCTGCAGTTCTTTTGTCAGTTTTTGCTGTTTTTCTCCATTTTTCCATCGCTGGCTCTTACTCGCTTTTCTCGTGTGAAACTCCTCCTGTTCGCCTTTGTCCTTCCACTTTGTGAATGTGGCCCATTCCATTTGATTAGAAAAGTTATATTTAAAATAATGACATATACAAATTCCAGTCTATTTAAAAACTGTCTATGCCCTCCCTATGTCTATTATTGTAACAGTACCACATTCTCTTAATTATTTTCTTTCCTCTGTTAATCCTTTCCCGATTATAAATTGTTAGATGAAAAACATGACATTTACTTGTACGTTCACCTACACATTAACTTTCTTCTTGTTAAACCGGAAGTGAAATAATTAACACAAAGCTCTAACAGCTTCCAGGACAAGCTATCAATAAAAGTTTCTTATATCGATCTTATGACTGCCATCAATCCTTAGCGTTTTAAAAAACTGTTCAGCTCTCTCGCCTACTCATTTCATTAGCTTAACACTATTTAGCTGGCCTACTTCCCCGTGCTAGGCAAGGTGAAAAGGCCCTCTTCTGGAAGTATACATCCGAATACACACTTCGACAAATACGGAGGCTGCAGAACCACAAGACAAGAAAACAGGAGGGCGCCATTACAGGCACCAGGGTGGCTGGGGGGAAGCCAGGCAGTGCCAAGAGTCAGGAAAGATGCTGTGAAGAGGTGACCACTAAGAGCTGAAAGATGTGTAAGCAGCAGTCACAGAAAACACAGAGAAAAGAGAGAGCCAGCCACCAGGAGCAAAATACGGGGCAGGCAAGTCCTGGAATGATTCAAGAGCTAAAAAGTAACCTGGCGCCAACACCACCAGTGAATGGGGGGATAATCTCAGATAAAGGTGGAAAGGTAGTTGGCCGTCAGACTGCCCAGGACTCATGTGATATTTTACTCCAAATGCTACTAAAAAAATTCAAGTCAGAATGGGACATAATTTCATTCCTAGTTTAAAACAAAATGTAGCAAAACTAAAAAAAAACACTACAATGAAGAGCAGTAAAAGAAGAGGTAAGAAAACCATTTTGAAGAGAATTACAGTAATCCAGGTAAATCAGCACTAAAGTAATCTTGCTACTGTAAGTTTGGGCATTGCAACTTCGTCCCACAGTTATAGAAATCCTTTAGAGAGAAAAATTATTTCATTATATCTGTTATACTACATATTATAAAATATTTATCATGTGACTATATACTAAATCCAAACTGTATTTCCTTGCATTACTTTTTAAGTTATATGTTAGTGTTTTTGTAACATAGTTCACCAACTGGAACAACGAACGGCTGGCGGCACGTCAGTCCGGTAAAGACGCAGGCAGGGCTCGGAGAAGGGCGAAGGCCTGGGAGCGAAGACTGTCAAAGACCAAAAAGGAGAGAGGCCAGAGGCCAGTTCGGAAATTCCCAAAAGGCTCAATAAGGGGCTGCAAGAAGGGCGGGAAGTGTATGGAGGCAAAGCTTCTCAAACTGTGTGTGACTACAAAAATGTTCTAAAGTACACAGAATAAAAGCACAAAAGTTTTTATCATTTGACTCCGCAGACACAAAATTGTTTCTCAATAAATATAATGTAAGCAAAGATAACACTAGGAAAAGGAAAATAATCGCAAAAACTGTCCATGTTGCACTAAAAGTGTGTGTACACAAAAGTTTTTATACTTGTAACTTTTCTCAGAACTAAATAAAAAGTTTTAAGCAATGAGCTATTTCCAAAACCAAATGACTATGTAAACATTTTGAACAAACTGAAAATATCAATATTTAAAGTTTATCATCTGATCTTGAGCTTTTTGCTTGTTAACTTAACCTGACACTGCAGCAATGTCACTCAGGGGAGTAACACAGGGCCGACCTGCTTTTATCTTAGTGACACGCAAATGAGGAGAGCAGCGTCAGGAAGCCGGGCTGATGGAATGAGAGCTCGGGAGCTCGGGAGGCTTACTTTAGACTTTCATCCCCAATGAAACTGGAAACGCTCCATCTTCGAATCCTGCCTTCCATGTTCTGTACCCAGTTCCAGTAACTGACCCTGCACAGTTATAATCAAAAACAAATCCTTCCACTGAGAGAGTTTCGGTTCCCTGAATTTCCTATGCATGAATCTTCTTTTAATGGAAAATAAAACACAAAGCATTCATTAAACACATAAATGACGAGACAACTTTTCAAGGATGAAGGAAATCCAGGTTATTCGCATAAAATGAGATAGTTCATTGATGCTTATTATTAAATAACAAAACCTGTCACAGAAACTGTGTACTTCCAAGATTTTGACTTCGATCTTTGTCCTCTGACACTTTCTGCTGGTAAAATACACAGGCAATCCTTCTTTGCTAGAAGCACGATGTTCACTGAAAATATTTTACGTGTCCGATGAAGAAGCTACTCCTGTTAGTCTCTGAAGAGCAGACCCCCTCGGGGGGCCGACCCTGTCAACACTGGGGGTGACACTGCAGGCTAGCAGCAGCGGCAGCAGCATCTCCCCACCCCGATGCGCCATGGCCAGCAGTGACCACCCTCGTCGTCAGCGCCCAGGTCCTCACACAAGGGAGAGAGCCCGGCGAGCTCATTCGTCACCCTGCAAGCACTTCAGGATGTCACTGCACCACTAAGGCCACGGTGCAGCTCAGCTACACTGTCCTCACAGCCAACACTCTCTCCGTAAGACAGTCGTGCGGAAGGCTCTGATGCAGGCGGCCTACGCGGGCACCTCCCAGTCCCTGGAGCAGAGGCTCTGGCACCTACCCCTCCCCCACAGGACACAGACTCCAGGAGACACCGAGTCTGACCTCCTCTGATCCTTCTGATGCAACTCACAGCCATATGTGTTTGTGAGGAGTAAAGCTAAAAAGACGTCTCCTTTGCTTCACCAGGATGTTCGAAGGCTGTGTATTTATGAAAAACATCTGTGCGTTCCCCAACTTGTAACAAAAAGACCCCGCTGCCACCAGTTCTACCGATGGGGCTGCTGCGTCTGCAGCCAACGCAGGGGCGCACAGCACTGCGGCCTGTCGGGAGTTGCCCAGTGCACGCTCACGCCAGCAGCTCCTGCGGTCCAAGGTGCAGGTCCCTGCTTCCTGCTGACCTGGGCCAGGCAGGGCCTCTGCTCCTGCAGCTGATGTCACACCTCTGTCCCCAGCTCTTCCCCTTCTCTGTCAGGGTCAAACCCCTCGTGGGCCACAGCCTCTCTGCCTTTCTGTTCCGCAGCCAGTGGGGAGAGCTCTGCCTTCCCCCGACTCCCGGGTGAGGCTCTTCCCTTAGAAGCAGCTGTCCTACAGACCATGCCAGTCACAGGGACAACGTGGGGCCTGTGCACAGGAGGCCCTGTGGGGGGGGCGGGGGACGTGGAAGGCAGCCTACCATCTTCCTCTGCTCTGCAGAAACACCTTTCTTGTTAATCTGACTCAGACATCATTATTCATCTCTGAAAGTTCCAACTGGTTCTCCTTTTAAAAAGTCTTCCATTTTTCTCATTATGTTCATTTTTTCGTTTAGATGGAAAAACACTTTGTACACTTACGACAGCTGTTTGAATGTCTGTATCTAATAGTTCCGCCAGCTCTGTCCTCTCTGAAACCGTTTCTATTGACTGATTTTTCCTCCTGCTTCTGCATCACATTTTCCTGCTTCTTTGCACAGTCCACACTCTTCTCGTGGACGTGTGACCCTGGCTTGCACACGGCTTGCTGGAGCGTAGAGAGCTGCACTGGGCTTGGCGGAACTGAGGCTGTTCTGGCTCATTTCAAGCTTCCTTCATGCGAGTTGGAGCAGCCTTTGTCTCAGAGCCCAGGCAGCACCGGACTGCGCTGTGCCTCTGCCGCAGCCCCCAGTGAACGCGGCCCCTGTGCGGGCTGTAAGGCACGCAGTCTGGCACCCTTCGTTTGCAGACGGCACTTAGACAGGTAATGGACATGCACACGAGAGCTCTGTGTTGCTCATCAGCCAGGTATAAATGCAACAGGCGTCTCCATGAGCCCTGAGGTGCACACGTGTTCATAAATAACAGCACTGTGGACGTTCAGTACATGACATAAGTAAGAATACCCAAACAGGTCAGGAGATGAGGTCAGTATTACCTTTGTAAAATGAGTGGGCAAAGCTCTGCTCAGGAATTAACTTGGCAAGGAATCCATGGTTCAAACTTGGATGAGGGAGAGATGGTATGACCACAACTGTGGAGAAAATCATGGAATCAGATTTGAACAGCATGTAACAACCTGCAACACGGTCCCCCGAAGGCGCACGACAGTTTTACGTCACCGCAGCATGCAAACAGTGCCAGCAAGGAAGGCCACATCTCTGGGGGCACGAAAGTGCTTTGTATGAAGAGAGAGGAGGTAATACACTTGTAACTATTCCAGCAACAGACACAGAGACATACAAACACGTAAGAAAATCAGAAGTGCTTTTAGTGAACTGGCAATTCACTAATATATTGCTCATTCTATATATATATATATACATATGACTGATACAAATGCATTAAATACCAAAAAAATTTGATTAAGATAATAAGGTCTTAATTTTTTAAATGGTCAAGAGACATAAACTGCGACAGTAGAATAATAATTTGAGGTCCAGACCTAAAAGTAAGAGTACGCTGCCATGTCTAGGAGTTTAAAGGTAACATGGCACACAGCAGCGAAGTGTTACAGTGTTGACACAGCAACGATAAAAGGCAAAGGAGGTATGATGTGCTAGGGAAAATAGGATGCAGAGATCTGAGTACTAATTTATGCTCAATTTTTAAGATATCTGTTTCATTTATATACTGTAAACATGTATGCAGGGAAGACCATTCTAACTGCAAGCTCACCCGTGGTACCTGAGACAACTGCGGGGCTGCCAAGGTCACACTGCACAAAAACAGAGAAGCAACCTGGGCACCAACACCTGGCCTGAGACACCATTAATGGAAGCCGCCCCACAATGTGAGGCTAAGAGTTGCCAGAAAACGTGTCACTGTTTCCAGCTGAGCAGAGCGACCCGCAAACGCAGGACTCCTCCACCCCCGGTGTCTTCCACACGCGGGACGGGCAGCCTGCCCGGGGCGGGCTGCTGTTGAAGGGTAAGTCTTTGATTTTAGCTGAAGCTACTTTGGTATAAAGTTGAGAATGTATGTTTTCTTATTACGAGTCTCTGAGAGAATATTGATGTTGACAATAGAATACTTTATATATATTAATTATACAACAGGGATGTTTAAATACTGAAATAACTACATAGCAAAAGCAAGCAAGCAAGAGGAATGCTAGCTTTGAACTTGGCTATAAAGATCTGTATTTTGGCTTAGTCTTAGTCTTGCACTACTCTACAAGGACCTCCTAATTTGATGTTTATAAAAGTTAAAAAGTAATAAATTTAAACTGCACGAGTTACTTGCATGTTAAATAGTATAACTGATTTGTACTAATAAATGTAAAACACGAAAACCAAAAAATGCACTGAAAAATGAAAATATAGCAAATACCATGGAAATACCATTCATACATTTTTTGAGGGATTAAAGAATATTAAATTGGCCTTTATGTACCACTTACTTGGAACTATGAACAGAATCAGTTTAAGTGTGGATGTAAAAATGAAATAAAAAGGAGGTAAATGATCATGGAAATCCAAGCAACTAAAACAATGGTAAGTACCTGTACTAGTGGGCGAATTGATCTCCTGCCTGATGCTTCTGCCTGGCGGGCCCCCTGTCCGTGCTGTCTCGCGCTGGGGCTCTAGGATGTCCCGGTACTTGGAGACCATCAGCACCGAGATGAAGTAAACCACAGCTAGAGCCAAGAACTGCGCCTGCTTGCTGTCGTCCTGTGCAGGATGAAAAGCAGACTTAACATTCACAACTTTTAAAGTGAAAGTTCTTAGAATGCACGAAACTGCTCCTATTCCATTTTCTTTATAGAGACAAACTATGACATTTAACTTTTATTAAAACTTGCTAATTATATATATTGTTATTCATTATCACGTAAGTGTAAATATTATACAAAACTCCAGGAATATACCATCTGAGTTACAGGGTGAAAGATAATTTCAAAAAACAAAAATGTTATAATTTTGTTGGATATGTCATAAAATTTTATTCTTTGTGCTTTTCACTATTATTATCCATTACTTCCAAAAGAGTATGCACATCAAAAATTACGCAGATGGCACAAGGCTGAAAAGAATAATTTAACATCTCAATTATACAAGCAGTTTCCAATGCTCTAAAATATTAACAGATAAAAGGGTGCTTGGGACCCCTGCAATTCTGAGCTGTTACTATCTGCACAGGAGGCTGAACACACATGGGGGACACAGGGCTGAGGAGCATCAGCCAGATTTCACATGAGCTCGGCAGGAGCCAGAAGGGGCACAAGGCAGCTTCAGAAAGGGTGGAGGCCTTAACCGCCTGTGCAGACCTTTTAAAAAAGTCCTAATCCCACTGGTCTGCTCTGGAAAAGTAACCAGGGAAACGCCGCAGAAGCTCGGGAACACGTGGGGCCCTCCCAGAGGAGACCAGCAAAGCCCCACGAGGCCTGAAGGAGCCCAGCCTCCTCGGCACAGAGTAATGGTTCTCCACACAGCCTGCAGTCCAGTGGGCAAGAAGGTAGCTTCACCTGGGAGCTGCCTGTTACCTTGAAAGATGTATCCCACAAGCCTACATAACCCTCTAACAGGGAAAGACCGTCCAGCAGGCTGGTTTATGTGATCTCTAAGACCACTTCCAAAGTAGGCCACATCTGAAGAGTCACATGTAATGGTTATCAGCTTTTTTCTAAGCAAGGCAAAAGTGATGCTTCGAACCCAAACTGTTACTGTCCCCCCCCAGGTGAAAACCAAACATGCACTGCAGTCCAGAAATGTTCACGGGCACTTCGTGTTTATTACTTCATCTAAGTGCAATGTAAACAAAATCCGAAATGTACATGAATATGAGGGGACCGGCCAAAGAGTCTGTGTGTGTGCCCCATGGATACGGACAGCAGTGTGGGGGGGGCACAGGAGGGGGGCCAAGGGGGTGCGGCAAAGGGGGAAAATGAGGACGACTGCAATACTGTCAACAATAAAAATAAAGATTCAGGAATAAAAATAAATTATGTGATTTTGTCAGAACAGAGTGTAAACAGAAAATATTTACTGATGGTTTAATGCCATGAAGCAGAATTAGTACAGCTAGTGGAGAAAATGACCAAAATAGACACATTTGTTCTGAAATAGGAATTCAGAATGTTGTACTCCATGGGTGACAGCTTTTCTAGAAACACAGTTTCCTATGAAGTGTTTAAACTGCATACTCCTTGCACTGCGATGCTAATGGAATAAATATACAGAAGGGGGGGATCAAAGCTTAAATAGTTATTACACAGGATACGAGTACAATCAGACCAACAAAAGATGTGGACCAAGAACAAATGCAACTGCAGTCCAAGCTGTGGTAGACTATACGGGTCTCACAACACTCCTCTCTCCACCTCTGGAAACGCGGTGCCAGGCAAGTAATTAAAAGGCACTTGACAAGTACACGTGCAAGGAAGGGACATCCAAGGCCAAGCAGCGGAGCTGCAAACAGCAGCTCCTGCCGTCCCGGCCAACTGAAAGCCCCTCACACAGGGCACACAAGCAGCCACCTTTTCTTTTCAAATCCAGATTTGCAAACTAACTGCGCCACTTATTCCCAGCTGTCTCCGAAAAAGAGTAACAGTTTACTTAGAGGTTGAACATCTGGAGAACTAAAGCTTTGTGCAGGTTAATTGACTGTCGGAGGGCTTTTGCTGTTGTGAAGACATGAACTTCCTCACGTTCCTCCCATCTGCTTCAGAAACGGGGTTCTCTGCTGTTCATACTGCGTCAGTTACACAATTAAGTCTGAAATCCTGGAAAAGTTGTGATGCTTCAACCATGACGCTGGGAAACTTTCAATTCAATTCCTAAGGGTTAAAATTACTTTAGTTTATATAATTTTGGATACAGGCAACTTAGGATAATAAATTTGCTTTCATTTTTAGCTTACTGAGGAACACTGAAGACAAAGTTTTCTCTTTTTAAGCTGTATTTTTTTACCACATAGCAAATTTTGTCACACAAATCTTTTACTTGGATTTAAACAGTTCATGTGACTAAATTAGCAATGTCTTCACCACAGAAAACAAATGAGAACAAGAAAGAAGTTTATTCTTGGACATCGCATCCAGTTTTCCTCCTGCCACTAGGCCGGTACTCACTTTCTCTCAGGGACAACACCACTCAGAAATCCTCGAAAACATGACAATCCTTAACCTCCGATTAAGAGTATATGCATGTGCGTGTGTGGCCTTATGAAGAACCTGACATACTTACAAAGCAACACAACTGGCGAAGAAAGTTTTCTGGCCCCAAGATTATGTTCTATCACTTAGTTGTCTGCTCTATACCCATATATATACATGGAGTGTGTGTATTACATATATTTTTCCTTGAAAACCTACTTTTATCTAATTTGTTTTTTAAATGAAGGCAACTAAAAATGACTATCGATTCAAAAAACTTTACAAGTCAAATTCTTAGCATAATATCTATAATTAACTCTAAAACATATCATCTGTAAAACACTTCCAAATTTCAGAGATTACTGAAAAGTGAGACAAGTGTGGCTTGGAACCTAGGAAATACAGTGATGGAAAAGAACATTCTGGAAGGATCAACCCTGGGATTCTGCGTGACCCTCAGCGACCTCTCCACCCTCCCCGGGAGCCGAGGATCGAGGAGGTGAGGTGTCTGTCCTACACGTCAGCTCCGTCAGCTCCGAGGGCGAGGCTGCGCTGCCCTGAGGGCTCTGCCAGCGACGCCCAGGGCCATGGACTCGCTGCCGCCCAGAGGAGAGTGAACTACCACCGCCCAGTACCCGCCACGTTTCGAGAAGATCCACAACTGTCAGCAAAACCACCCCAATCCACCGCAACAAACTGATGCAGAGCTCACTAGCGATTTAAACACAATGTCACGCCTACTGGGTCTCATGGTGACTCTTGGAAATAAAGATACGCCCCATGTTTCAATCATCCCTCATTTTAAAAAACATTTTTTCCACAAAATCTTTTTTTAGGAGGAATAATTTCCATTTCTAAATGGTTACATTGTTAATAAGTGATTTTTCCCAAATCTAGATTACAAATCAGATCATGGTGAGATTCTTGCATCATAGTTTTTATACTATCATGTGTTTTATCTCCTATTTTTAAAAAATTCCTTTATCATTTATCAATTACAAAGCAGTATGAGTTTACTATAGAAACCTTGAAAGCACAAAAACGTATAAAAGGATTAAGTGCAAAATAAAACCTGTTAGCCTAGAGACAATCACTGGTTATGCTGGCATTTTTCTGGTCAAGATGTGTGTGAGATGTGTGTGCACACACACGCAGCACGCAGATGTCATACTTGGGAAATAAAAGCACCGTGGCAGACTGCTGCTTTCCCTTATGACGTTTCGGGAATGTGCTTCCGCGTCACTCAGTTCCCTGAAAACACGGTTCTAAGGGCTGCGCAGCCGCCTGCTGAGCAGACTCACCGGCGCTCAGGGGGCTGGGACTCCTGCTGCGTGTGCGCGCTGGTGCCGAGCTCCCTGCGGGAACCTTGGACGTGCACGGGAAGCCCCGGCCCCTCCTGAGGAGCGCCGCAGGGCCGCAGGGCCGCAGGGCGCCACCGTCAGTGGAGGCTGCTGACAGGCTCCGTCCGGGTGGGCGCTCTTCCCAGGGGCCGCCCAGCTGCGTGTGAGTCCTGCCAGCGCTGCAGGACGGAGCCCACTCCGCGGGCCCTGGCAATGCCAGCATGCTTCGTTTTGCATTTTCACATGTCTGATAGTAAAATTATCTGACTTTTGTTGTTAATTTGCGTTCTTCTGATGACTAGTAATACTGAATTTCTATCACACTACCTCCTCTCTCATATTTTATGTCCAGTGCCTATTTCTGTATTGGTATATTTATGATTTTTTGCCAGTGACTTGTAAGAACTGCTACATACCAAAGTGATGATTTCTCTACCGTGTACTGTACCACGTGGTATGACGCTGTACGACTTAAATACACTTCAACCACTCTCTAAAGTACAAAGTGCTCCATCCAATTAATCATGTGTAAATTTAAACACAATCTTTCTTCTGCTTCATAAATCATTAACTAAAATAATGCTGCATACCTGAAAGTAATACAAAATAATACTGAATTGAAAACTATAGCTGACCATGATTTCAATAAAAAGAAAAAGGAAGAGTTCCGAGTGGCTGACCAGAGTAACGGTACTGAGGAGCGCTGTGCGCGCTGCACCTGCCCCGCGTGCCGCCCATGCCCCCCCCCCGTCCTCCCACAACCCAAGGGCTCCGTGAGACTGTCTCCTCAGGCTGCCCCTCACTTCAGCCTTGTTACGCTCCCTTTCTAACTCAATTTTCCAAAGGTACCTGTATTTTTTAAATGCAGATTCTTCTTTCAAACGCAACTGTATCTCCTAAAAAGCGATCGCCAGTAATACCATAATGAATCAGTCCCTTTTACCCATAATACCAGAAATAGTTACGATAACAAACTATTCAGTGCCTACATATGTAGCAAGGGATACTAAAGAAGAGGAACAGGTGATTCAGGATAAAATGGAATTACAATTTTGCTTAGTATACACACAACTTATTTCCAAATCTCACACAATTTAAACAGTAACACATCGATAAGCTTTCAGAGAACGCTGGGGCTCAACTGTGTACAAACAGAATCACACTATAAACCCCCAGTTCCCGACTCTGGGGCCTTGAAGGGTAGTGACCAGCTTCCTTACAGAATTCAAATCGCTTCACACAAACAGCAGCGGAAGGAGGGTCCTTCCTGGGAAGTCACGCAAGCACCACCTACCACGTCCCGGAAGACAACAGCACGGAGGCGATTGATGTCAACGTCCTGAAGGAGTCGGTCGGGGTCCTTGATAGGGGAAAGGTTACCTGGAACATTTTCTAAAGGAGTCTGAAAAATAGAGAGAATTGTAAAAAACAAAAATAGCATAATGCAGAAACTTATACAGTGCTATAGTTTCCAATGTCCCCAATTTGGGCATTTAATTGCCCACTTTCTCTGCCTCCTCATCCCCAGATATCCGTTAGTAACGACGACACTCACTTATGAGACACTTTTTCTGCTCTCCTATGCTCTTGTCCATTTCCGTTACTAGTGTTCCTGTTCTTCCTCATCAGAGTCACTGACACAGACTCAGAAGAGCAGGGAAGACTGTGGTGGAAAAAAGACGGGAGCTTGGGCTTCCGGCACCCTGGGCTCTGACCGCTGCGACGTGACCTGGGCTTACTACTGAGCTTCACTGAGCCTCGCTCTCCCCGCCTCTAGGTAATACGTCTCTCTGAGTCGCTGGGTTTCATTTAGCCATCATGCCTTCATAATATGAGACTGTTATTTTACATTATTAGATGAGATTTTGTGTGTAAGTATTTCATGAGCTACAAAAAGTTAGAAAAGGTAAACTTAAAACAATTCAAACACAGCCTTAATCTTAAAGCCGAAAGACATTAAAGATCATTACCATCAAAAATCTCCATATAGTCGAAGACACAAAATTTTGGCCAATTTTATGTACTGTGTCACATAGCAAACTAGTAACAGAGTCAAGTTCCCTCAAACTGAATCTAGTACTTTTTCCCTTACAGAACATGTTACAGAACACTTTAAGAACTGAGTGGACAGTGTGTTCAGTCACATGAATCCAATTAGATTGCTTTGTGTGACATGCAGAACACAGTTCCTGCTAAGAGCATGACCTGCTGCTGCTCGGACTGAAAACAAGCCAGCCCCCTAACTCTCTGCCGACCACAACAATGGTCTTTCCCACCTCGAGTGAGGTGCTGGGCTGCACGGCGGCGCAGCACGACAGAAAACAGTCGGTATTTGAAGGCTGACAGTTACCTGGTTTCCACTGCAATTCCAAACACCCCTACAAACCTCAGTGCGATTATTTGAAGAGGCTAGCAATATTTATCACAGGATAATCAAAGAAAATGACACATTGACAGCATAAATACAAAGTACAAACTTTATAGCATAAACAAAAAAATTATATTTATACTATCTTATAATCAAAATTATACCACTCTATAAAGTGTTTCTATACCCATGTGAGTCTCATGAAGATTTTTTTAATCAAAAATGCCTGTACCATCTCTCCTTATTTATGTGTGTTAAGAACCCTATGAAGTAGAAGTTACCAGTATCTCCACTTAAAAACCAGAACCTCAAGTCTCGGAGAGGTTGGGTAATCCTGGTAACGCAACTCTGAAGGGGAGAAGTCAGCCCTGGTGCTTGGGGCCGTCTGACTTCGGAGCCCTCGGTCTTTAATCAAGCAGTGCCAGGAGCTTGTGTCCACAAAGGCAAACCAACTTCCAGTAAATGGTACTCCACGCGGACAACGCTGACTCACCTTGGTCGCAGCTGCAGCCGTACCCCCTGGGGGAGCGTCAGCAGGCTTGCTGCCCCCATGGGCAGCGGGCTTGCCTCCGCGGTCCCGCTGTCTCTGCCGACACTCCAAACAGTTCCTCACAGCAACACAGCAAACTGCCCAAAAGCACAAGCTTATTACTCATGTGAATTATTGGCTCCAACAAGTGGGAAAAGTTGCTAGATTCTTTTTGTCTTTCTTTCCCCTTCCTCCACCCCACTATTATCTTAAAAATCAACTAGATCAATAAATATTTTATAATGATGCAATAGAGTAACTAACGACAAGTACATATAAACATATGTGAAGTTAAAAATTAAAACAAAATGCCACCTTTGTTTTAATGTGCTAAAGAAACAGAATATTGCCAGGGCCTTTGAAGCTCCCAATATACTCTTCCACAGTCTATCCCTGCATCATTCAAAATTCTGAAGTTCGTGAGTCAAGGAAATGTGTAAGAGTACAGTGTGCCTGACCAATTCTCTGGAGGAGTGAGACTTCTCCCTGCACGCTGACCGCCGCGGCAGCGGTCGAAAACCCGACAGCCCCCTTTGCCCACACGGAGCGTCTATGCCTCCGTCAGGCAGAGCCCCCTCCTCACGTTCACAGCTGGGAGGTACAGCGCAGACCTCCGAAGCAGGCCACCCGCGTCTGAGTCCCGGCTCCTCCACCACACAGACGGAAGGCAGCCGGCACCGGGGCAGTGCCGCCGCTCAGGGCACACGGCACGCGCTCCGCGCACAGAACCAGTGCTCAGGGCTCGGATGTGTGCGTGGGCCCAGGACAACTGCCCTCTGCATTAGCTCACCCAAAAGGAGTTACCAAATGATTTACGCTACAGTCACTTCAATAAGTGTTACAGTCCTACTGATTTTTAAACAATTCAAAATACATTTTCTTCTACTTCCAACTACAGTCCATTTGAGATGACCAACTTCTACAGACGTCTCACGCGAAGCCAGTGTGCTCTCCCGAGTCACTGGATCCGCCTCTCCATCATCGCGAGGTCCTCACTGGGACCCCAACGGGGCAGAAAGTGAAGCCGGCCGCAGAAGCTCCTGCAGGCGCAGACTCACCCAGCCGCAGGCACTGCCGCATCAGGCCTCCGGAAGACATGTTCTTTTCGGCCTCGATCTCACTGAAATTCAGAGAGCTGGCGAAGACCAGCACGTCCACCATGGCCATCAGCCGGCTGAGGAAGGTCACCGCCGTCTCCGCAGACATGCCTTGTGTCACTTCGATGTTCTCCAACTCCGTCTTTAAAGAGAAGGTTGAAGGCTCGCTCACAATTGGGAAATGCAATACATGCGCACATGTAACACAGGTGAAGAGCGGTTCGGTGCAATTAGTGCACTTCGTAAACACGTAAATTATAAAGTGTCAAACAAATGAACATATCGTCAGAGCTGGGTACCGAACTGAATTAGTCTACCTATGAATTATCTTTGAATAAAGGAAAAGTCTACTTTTAAAATCAATGTTAGATTTCAGTGCCATTACTTGTAAAAGGTACATTCCAAACTGAAGATCATTTTGCAAAAATACTTAGAAATAATAGCACATATATATTTATACTAGTTTTATGTATTTTACTATTTTTTTAAAGATTTTACTTATCTTTAGAGGGGAAGAGTTAGGCAGAGAAATATCAATGTGTGGTTGCCTCTTGTGAGTCCCCTGCTGGGAACTGGCCTGCAACCCAGGCCTGTGCCCTGACTGGGAATCGAACCGCGATCCTTTGCTTCGCAGGCCCGCACTCAATCCACTGAGCCAGCCAGGGCAGTTTTATGTGTTTTATTAGTTCAGAAATATAAAATTCATACTTCTTGCTTAAAACCCTCGCCCTTGTTTATAAAGAAGTATGTGTCGGTTTTTCTTTTCCATACACGTGTCATGAGTAACAGGGGAGATAACGCAACACCTTTCACTGGCATTGAAATCAGACGAATGTCAAATGAGAGTGCGTAACAGTTCCTTATCCTTTTCAGAATAAACTGAAACCGCTAGATGTCTCAAAAGTACAGTAAAAACCTAAGATAAAAATAATGAGAAAGAGCATTTTTCTCCTACAGCTATAAGCACTAGCAAAAATTAGAATCAGCAGAAATCCAGAGTGGTGTAGCTGACTGAAACATTGTGGCAACACAATTTCCTGCTTTCAAGGGGAAAGTTACAAAGTGTCATTTCTTAAGATGCAAAACCGGCTGTTATCAGCAATAGCACATGTCCTATTTTATTTCCATTGTCGATTACATAACGTTTTCATTATTTTGGTTCACTGTGACTAGGCCTCATCTTTTCAACATGTCAAAGAGCAGAGTAACATAAGGAATGCTCAAAAAATAAAAAATACTGCTTGCTGTTTCAACTTTCTAAAAAAAGGCCCGCTAGCCATACTGACTGGTGCTGACTCTCCGTGTGCCGGTTCCCACTTCAACATGCGCCTCTCACACGGGCATGACGGAGTCGGCCGAAAGCAAGGCTGCTCTTTACGGGCAAGCTCCACGCTCCCCGCGCACAGGACGGGCGTTAGAAAGGAGCGGTGGCTTCAGTCTGCATGGGGAATGAACACCCCGTCTTCCTCCCACTCAGCTTGAAAAGATTCAAAACTGTGTTTTCAGTGTTGGTTTACATTATGCCAATGCAGTGTTTATGGCCTGAAGAAATCAGTAATTCATCACTAATGCTTTCACAGTGCAGACTCCTTTCCTAGCACTTCACTGACATACAATATCATTTCGCAGCATGAATCTGTGACCACAACACAGTAGATCATAATGAAAAGCAAAGAAACTCATTTTATATAAAACCGCTTTTAAATCACAGTTATCGATGTAAGCTTTTATGATAGAATGGAAGGTCTGGTCATTGCTTAGACCTACTAAATATTGAGTAATTTTTGAAGAATTTAGAATATTAGGATATCCACAGATATGTTCTCAAATAAGTTCTTTGTCATTCTGAATTCCTGAAATTATTAGAATTCTAACCCACTTTGTTAATGGTCTTTGTATCTTGGGATGTGCAAAACTTAACCTTCAAAATATGTTTTAATATTTAAATGAGTGAAATATATACACAGAAATTATAAACAGAATTATTAGCTGTCCATGTAATTTGTCAAACTGTTATCGTTGACTAAACAAAAAATATTTTAAAATAAAAAGCATTCTTAACATAAACCATAACCTAAAAGAGATCTTACTACATTATATAAAAGTAGTATGTAATTTTGATGGAACAGGCTTAAAAATAAAGACCATTCACATACTATTATTCCCAATCTTAAAATAACATATTTCATTCAATTTTCTTTCATTGGAACCAGCAAACATCTGACTGTACATATGACTGAAATATTGCTGTTTTCATTACATTACGATACTTTATTCTAAACATTACTGTGGATAATAAAATAGCAGTTCATCAATGAACTAAAAGCAATAATGATTTAAATGAACCTTTTAAAATATAACTAAGACATGCCTAATGTTAAAGATGATATGGAAACACAAAATATAAACAAGTCAAAAATTTCATAAATAAGTAAAAATAAAATTTTAAAAATAAAACCCTGAAAATTAATGAAGTTATACTAACCTTAGAACCCTGGACATGCATTAGACGAAACAGACAACAGACCAAAAAAGTAGAAGAAAAGCAAATTATTAAAAGTAAATAAAAATGCAATGTAAAATTGAAACACAAAATAACATACTTAAAATTGTATTTATTTTATTAAAAGCAAAAATTCTCCGAAGAGGTATTCATTTTATATATTACAATGGTTAAGATTAAATATCAAATATTTAGACTTCCATTTATTGTCTTCATTGGCATAATTCTGCCCAAAAAATACGCACATTAATACAGTTCATGTATTAGAAATTATGCATATTCTGTTTTGTAAAATAAGTGTCTTTTCCTAGCAGATGACTAGGAAACTTTAATAAAGAAACTAATATAATGTTTCTGTAAAAGCCCTGTACTGGTTTAGGCAGAAATGACTTAGGAAAATAAACTATACCAAACCTCTAGAATTTTCTTTAAGGAATCATGTTTTATTTTGGAGCCCATCCTGTAGAAGAAAACTCCTAGGAGTTAGTTAAAGAGTAGAATATTTGAGTGACTCACGCTAAAGACCGCATTCCATCGCTAGGAAATAATCTACTGACACACTGACTGAGGTCTGCACATAAACTCGCCGAAGCACATGGATATTCCACTCAGCTTCAGAATCTTACAAGAGTTACATTCAGCACACTTAAAAACGTGGGTAAAACAAGGCTCACAGCAACATCACCAACTGCCCGCGCTCTCCGGTTGGGAGCCAGGGCGCAGGGGCAGGAGCTTCCAAGTGCGCTGTGTGCGTGCTGCGCAGAGAGACGCACGGAAGCTTCCTGGGAACGCGACAGTGTCGTCGGCGGTATGAGATAAAGCAAATTAGTGATATCTCCAAGTCTATGAACTAAGTAGGCAGTAAGAAAACACAAATTAAAGTGAAGACTTTGCCATAACTTTTTAACAGAAAAAGTTGTTCTTTCCTATGACTCCGAAACTATCAGGAGAGCCAGAAATGTCAGTCTCTGTTATTTTCCCATAACTGAGAAAGTGAAGCCACCGATAACAGTGAACTGAATTCTGAACACTGCAGTGTTCTAATGGCTGCCCACAGCAGCCCACCTGACGTCAGCAGCGACCGCGCAACCCACAGCTGACCCGTGCGCCTCGCCGCAGTTCGCTGTTTTCCCTGTGGCCACCGTGCACGACCGAGAGAGGACAGGAGGACTCGACCAGCTGCTCGCTCTAAGACTAACGCCAGAAAGTCCGCAGCCCACAAAAATAATGTCCCTTCCTCAAAACAAAGACCGGTCAAATACATACTGAGAGGCCTAACTTTCCCCCGGACACTGGAGTTAACACCACTGGTCTGTCTTGGAGACCCGACACTGTTCCTGCAGGTCACCTGCTGTGCCTCCTGTGATCCCCAGGGGCGCAGGCCGAAGGGAACCCCCGTCCAGCCCTGCTCTTCCAGGACGCTCGGCTCGGTTCGAGGTGCTCACTGGGATGCAAGCGTCCTCTAACTGCTCTCTTCTCCCCTCGGGTTTTCATTAAGATGCTTCCTTACAAGTAAGAGGGGTCTGACCTATCAGCACAGGGCCTGTGACGGGCTGCAGCAGCAGCGCAGAGATGTCACCCTCGGTGGGTCACTGTGTTCCCAGGGAGCCCCAGCGAGCAGGAAAGAGGCGGCGGAAAGATCACACCACATCCGCCTCCGCCATCAACACCACGGGAACTGCATTTACACCCAGATACCTGATGTCAAACTCCAGGATTCTGAGCAGACAGGCTTATTCTGTAACAGGAAGGTTATCCCATCATCACGCCAGCCCGGATGAATGGATCCCAAAGGGACTAGGGGAAAGAACAGCCGTGGAGGCCTCGTCCGCCCGAGGACTTCGCTCCCCATGAAGCAAACCCTGTTGGTCCAGACGCCCCGTGGGAGCTGCACGGTCTCCGCCTCCTCACAGACGTGGAAGTCGAGGCTGAGGTCACGTGTCCAGTGAGTGGCACAACTCAGGTGAAAATGTAAGATTTATCTTATGCTAAAGCCCAGGTACCTCACAGTAAATCACAACGTCACAAAGGTCATGTCTGAATTTCACTGGTAACAGGAAGCAAGTTTGTTTTCAATAAGAAGTAAATTATCTGAGACCTGTACTTACGCTGAGAAATGGGACAGACATGCTCCTGTGTTGAGCTTTGATGCATGTTTTTAAATGGGTAACTACACAGAACACTTAGCATTCTGCTTCCTCTCTAAAAATTAAATGCAAGTTCAACATTAGACATGTCAATGCTAAAAAAAATAGTATGACCAAGTGTGAAAAGTCACACATCTCCTAGAACATAATGACTGCAATATTCAGTAAAGTTGTTTTTTAATAAAATAAATTTTAATAAATGTTCACTAAGTCGAAATCAAGTACTTATTTTATAGAAGAGCATAAATGTATCTTAAGTTCTAACTATGGAATTTACAATGGCCAGTAAAAAGTAATAAAGTTTTTATACTAAGATATTATACTATGACATTTGTATTTATTTGAAGATTATAGCAAACTATGACCCACAGGTCAAATCTGCCCCGCTGGATGTTTTTGTAAATAAAGTTTTATTGAGGCACACATACACCTAGTCCTCCTTCAAGGCTGCTTTTGCACAACAACAGCCGAGTTGAGTAAATGAGGCAGAGACAAGCTAGCCCACAAAACTGAAAACATTTGCTATTTGACCCATCTAGAAAAAGTTTGCCAACCACTGCCACACCACTACTTCTCATAAGTTTTCATTAATGCCTATCTGCATACAATGCACGACTATTCTGAAAAACTCCACAAACCTGAACAAAATTGACAGGTCACTCAGAGCGTTCATTTCCAATGCTGCTCGTCCTCTTTCCACGTCTCAGTGGGCAATGCACCTGCGTCTACGTGGCGCTGCTTCCTTTTGGTCTTCTGATGCCCTCAATGCTTTTTCAGTTAGTACTTCCAATTCTCTCTCTTGGCTTCTCACATTTTAAATCTAAGTCAAAAAGCTCCACCTCTTCCATTCTAATTTTCCTCTTTATTCCGCCTCCCTCTCCCTAACGTGTTCCCGTGACCACGTTACCATTCTAGCAAGAGCGTTACACAATCAGGTGACAGGACACAAACTCAGCACGCGGACCCAGTCCCAGGGCCACTGGGGTCGAGAGGGAGGCCAGCCTGGGCTGCTGCTCCCAGGGGCAGTGTATTCAAAGGACAGCGAATGAGCCAAGCAGGATGCCCAGGCACCAGCACAGCCACACGGCAGGCCAAAATAACAAACACATGGAGACAGAGATGAAGAAGGAAAGTTTCTACGGCTGAATGAATTCTCGAGTCTTTTCAAAACAGTCTAGGCAGTAAGTAATTTCGAATCCCAAAATATACTGCTCAAACTGCACAGGTAGTAAGTTTGGAAATCAAACCTCAAAATGTCAGTATCTTTATTGTACTTTCCTTACAAAATAAAAATAACAAATTTGGGTAATAAAATAAGATATATATCGTAATGTTTACTGATAACATACTTTATTAATTTAATGTTCCCTATCTTTATAGAAATCTTTTAGCTTTAAAATTTGGAAGACTAACTAGTAATATGAATATCTGAAATCCATGCAAATTTTATTACCTACTACTACCTTTATATAAAGTCAAATTTTTTACAGAAATTTTAAAACAATATAGTTAATGGGAAATTTAATACAAACTTAAAAAATTTCTTGACAACCAATGATCATTTACGAGTGTGAGATATAAACAAAATATACGTGGTGAAAAGTGCCAGGAGGAAGACACTCATTTACTCAGTTTCTAACACACAGAAAAACACAACAAACAGAACCCCTCTCTCTGCCTCCTTTCAGACTGCAGTTTCGAAATCACACACAACCATCGAGGGTTCTCTTCCCGCCTCTCCTTCCTCGGTGAGCTGCGACTCTGCCCAGCCCTCAGCACCGGCCGTGCTGCACACCCCTGCTTGTCTCTGCAATAACCCTCCTGAAGCCATCCACAGCAAAACTGAAGGGCAAGTGCCTGTAAGAGGAAGGCGTCTGGAGAACGCAATCTCCTGCTACTGACGTTCAAGTTTCAAAGCCGCTCTGGGAGTGGTTGCCGTGACAAAGGAGAAGTGCGAAAGAGTCATGTAGCAAAAGCTTGTTAATGATGAAATTAAGCCAGAGATCGACTTGGAAACTGCCTCACCAAGTAAAACACAGATTAACAAGACAGGTTTCTCTCTGGAAAAACACACATTTGGGGCTTACAGATGAGCTTGCAGTGTGACAGCCGGAGAGCAGGTAAGAGGAGAAGCACAGCGCTCTCTTTTCTCCCCACTCAGTGAGCAGCCGTGGAGTCAAGTTTTTCGATATGGATGAGAGATAGTTTTTAGTGATAACTAAAATATAAAGTTAGCATTGACCTACTGTACTTTAAATGACATGTAATTAACACTAAATGTCTTTTGACCTTATTATACTAATACATTTCAATGTTTTATATAAAGACAAAGATGTATATTTTTTAAAATAAATATTGAACCAGTGAATAAAATCAGATAAAAATGCCATGAGAGTGACATAAGTTTTGAGGTTTTTATTAATTGTGAAATTTTTAGGATAGCATAAAATGATATATTTTGTACTTTTTCTATAGAAGTGCCTAAGTTTTAAATAAGAAACGCTCCTAGAATTAAGTGATTTGGTTCTCTTTTGGAAGCAAAATTGCTGGCTTCAAGATCCAATTTCGGAGACTAAGATTGCTTAAACTCCTAGGTGACATTTAAAATAGCAAGTTTAGAAATAATATTTCAAGTAAATCGTATGAAACAGCATATATAATGATGATTTTTTCTAAATTTAGATTTATGACTCTAATCACTACACAATAACCATACACTCATATTCCGAGCTTCAAGACTCACAAAACGAGGATTTTAACAGTTTCTTATAACACATTTGAAGGGAGAAACAATATATAGAAAATAAAGCAAATCATTTACAGCTACGACTCTAAGAATTACACATCAGAATTATCAGAGAAATATTTCTATAAACACACACAGTGCAACCTAGCGCTGACAAATTAACATAAACATGTGTTTATAAACATAGCTTTATATGACTAAAGCCCCTTGGATGAACACGCTTCGTTAAAGCCCACGCCTGACAGGGTTGAAGTTCTGGGACCCCGTCCCTGCAGCCCAGCCTTGCAGACCTGCCACAGAAGGGGTCCCCTCAGCCGGGCTCTGCCGCGCAATCATACAACATGGCCACTAGGTGGCGGCCAAGTACTCACAGTGGGAGACGTGGCTGCCGAGAGCAAAGGCAGGATCCCTCCACAAGCGATGATGATGTTGTCTACCATTTGGGAAATGAGGTGGATGGTGTTATGGACAAAAATGATGTTCTCATTGCTGTTGACAAAATCCATTACAGACTTTGTGGAATGGCTGAAAGAGCAGAAAAACAAAATGCAAATGAACACTTCCTTGGCTTAAGAATAAGAAATTTAGACATTTGTAATATTTTTAAGTGACAGATAACGAAGAGCTAAGCAAATTTAAGGAGTTATTGGAAAAGAGCATAATTTACAATTGAGATACTATGTTACTGAAAGTGCAGCATTCACCTCTACACAGTTACTGTGTGTCGACCTAGGATTTTGTTTCTCTTTAAGAAACACAGTGCCTTAGCTTGATTCAAAGGCATGTGACTAAGTCCATGAACTTGGCTGGCATGTTCATTAGGCAGAGCTACTCATTCTGCGTTAGAAGCAGAACCGGCCAGTTAACACAACACTTCAGCCCCTCTCTGCAGCACCCGTGCCGCTGACCAGCCGCACTGAACTTGTCCACTGCTCGTCACTGAAGTGACGTGACGGGTGAGTGCAAACGAATCAGGAAAAATTCAAGGACTTATTGAGTAAAAAAGAGGAAAGACCTCACAGGTTGGCAGTGCAGCATCCCGACACAAAACATGCCACGGAGACACTCAGAGAAACGCACCGCTTTAGTCTGGTGTCAGTCAAGAACAGGAACTATTTTCTAACGGGGCGGGGGGACTATTCCGTGATCGAATTTAGGTCAATGATTCTCAAGTTTTTATAATTTTAAAGTATCTTGAACCATATCTTAGATCTCAGTACATTTTCCCATTCTAATATAAAGTGCAATCTTAAAAAATACAGAACATAAAATTATATATTTGGGAAACCTTATGAGAGCCCTTAAAAGGAAACAAAGATACGCGGTCTGTTAGAGGGAAGGAGACAGCTGTCCCCACACGCCGACAGGTACGTTAACAGTGACCTGTCTCACGGCACTCCAGGCTCCTCGTGTGCCGTCCCCGGGCAACACAGCCTACCCAACACTGGGAACGGAAAGACCTGGGTCTCTGCACGTGAGCAGACGGAGGGCGCAGTGAGGGAGCAGCAGAGGCGAGAACGCCCCCCGGCAGGCCTGGACTCCTCTCCCGACCGGCACAACCGCAGCTCCGTCCTGCTACTGAACTAGAGCAGGTCCAGGAAGGCTGGCCTGGCCCCGACTGCTAGGTCGCTGGCCAGAGTTGCTCCGTGTAGACCGGTCACTGTAACCCCATCCCCTTCTGCTAGTGACTGACTTACAGGAGAGCATGGGCTCCTGTTGGCACGTGAAATGTACAGGGGAAGTTTCCT
>PVKM010002753.1:0-62360 GCA_004027735.1 Carollia perspicillata
GCTATCCTATATTTTCTCCTGGTTGTGACCCACTAAACTGATTTTGCAATTCAACACAGCACCAAAGTATCTGCTGCTTAGAAAACACTACTCTCTATGTATTCTACCTTCAAGTTAGCCTTTTTTGCTACTACTTGTTTCAGACCCAATTTAAGTCAGAATCTGGGAACCACTTGGGCTAACTGCACTTGGGCTAACTATTATCATTGTAAATAACCTTATGAAGCCTCTTTATGTCCATATATCTTTGTCTCTAATTTCTAGAAGTAGAACTGTTGGGTCAATACTTATAAGACTTGCTATGCACATTGCCAAAATGTTTTCCAAAAATGTATAATAACCTTAGCCCTGGCTGGTGTAGCTCAGTGGATTGAGCGTGGGTGTATGAACCAAAGCATCGCGGTTCGATTTTCAGTCAGGACACATGCCTGGGTTGCAGGCCAGTTCCCAGCAGGGGACCCACGAGATGCAACCATACATTGATATTTCTCTCTTTCTCTCCTTCCCTTCCCCTCTAAAGATAAATAAATAAATAAATAAATCTTTAAAAAATTTTTAAATGTATAATAACTTAAATTCCCACAAGCTATCAATAAACATGTTTATCTCAAAGCACCCTAGGTGTAGGGAGTATTATATCTTTTAAAATTATTCCTCACTTTAAAAGACAAAACACCTCATTTTACTCAAATTGCTTTTATAATTAGTGAAGGCTATACTCAGTTTCAATGATTTGTTGACTATTATTTTATTTTCTGTGATCTACTATCTGTTCTTGTCTTCTCCCGATATTTTAAAGTAGGAACATTAAAATTTTCAAAGCTACTTTATAAGAGAGTTTTATAATTTAATGATATTTATAGCACATATTTTTCCTGTTTGCTTATTTATGACTTGTCTTGGCATAAAAATATCTTAAATTGTAATGAAGCTAAATTGATTACTCTTCCTCTAGAATTTCTTCCATTGTTTTAGGCTTAGAAAATCCCTTTGGACATGCCAATCAAACAGTAATCTACATATCCTCCCTTTTATTTCTCTAGAGGCTATAACATTCATATTATATTCTCTCTTAATATTCTTCCTCTATCTTTCCAGAACAAAATATTGCTGGTTTACCTTTTCAGGTGTTATCATCATTATCAAGTTCAAATACATGCCAAAGGCATATGTTACCAGCTTCTTAATGAAGAAGCATAGGATTTTTAAATGCAGTGTATTTCATCCAACTACAATGACCTCTGCTATTTAACTTCCAAGGGGTACCTAGTGCTTTGGTCATACTGATGAGAATCCCAATCTGCGAATCTCTCATCACACCTACCACTATCCCTTCCACATTGTCATTCACTATAATCTTTCAAAATGTATAAAAAGGATCATGTTTTAAAACAACAAACAAAGGAGGAGACTGACATTGTCATGTGGTTGAAGAAGTGTTAGAAAGCTGCCTCTCCTTCCATTCAAATAGATTTCCTCTTAAAAGTGACTGAGCATGCACCCCCACAATTAGAGATACATGACATCGGCAAGTGAAAGAGGAGATAGCTTATTTTGTACTAATGTATGAGCATCCCTGGCCCCGAACACTTTGTGGGGCAGGAGAAGACCAGAGGAGAAAGAAGGTGAAAATAGGCACTAGTGCAAAAGAGGACCTGATGCTGTGGATGAATTTCAGATCACAGGGCTCATGGCAAGCTCATGGCAGCAGAAATATGAGATGCATATCCACTGAAACTAACTAAGTGCCAAATGCTACAGTAAGTTCTAGGAATAGCCAAATGAAGCCTGGTTCCTAACTTCATGAGACTCAAAGGGTAGTTCAGAAGACAAAATTGTGAATTAATTATTACAGGATAGAATGTGAGTTGCTATAGTAGAGTACCTATTCAGCCCAGAGACTAGATTATAAATTGGACGAGTGAAGGGTTGTATGTTCCCATGGGAAGTATTGTGTGATATCAGCTTTGAAGAGTGAGTAGGACTTAGCTAGATGAAAAAAAAAATGAGGAGAGGGCAGTCCTGGCAAGGAAAATAAAATTTGCACAGGTAGAGAGGCACCACCTGGACTGGCAAGTTCAAAGAAATGCACATAATGAAAAACACTGGAGAGAAATGTGGGGTTGGGAGTGTAGTCATAGATCAATAAACCTAAAGAACATCTCAGTATGCATAACATAAAAATGAGTGATGAGGCTGCTGATGCAAGAGTTTAAAATATTTTTATATTCACAAAATTTGAGTTGCCAAGACTTTCCAGTATAGAAAGCATATGTTAAATCAAAGATATTTTTTAAAGAACAAAATTGTATCTTTATAATTTCAATAAAAGCAACAAATATGCTTTTGTCTATACAATCTCCTTAGCCTAAGAGAAATGCACAGTAGCCCCTAATAGGACAATTACTAATATCAGCCACCAAGGTTTGGTCTTCAAATTCTCATTTCTTTCTTGCATTTGTTATTTTATCACACCTCCTATTCCCATTGATTCTCATGGCACTGCCTTATCTTAGCATTCTTACGTGCATGTACAACTCTGTCTCCTTCTCAGGCACTTCTCTTATGTAGACCCATGTAAACTGTGGCATCAACAACACAAAATGAGGGCAAATGTATAAACGAAGAGCTTTTGTATACATTGAAATTAAGTTGTTGTCAGCTTAAAATAGACTGTTACAAATATGTTTTATGTAAACCTCAGAGTAACTGCAAAACAAAAACCATAGTAAGTATACAAAATATAAGAGAAAGAACTTTAAGCATGTCATTACGGAATATTATAAAATCACAAAGGAAGAGAACAAGAGAAGAAAGAAGCAAAGGAATTGCAGACAGCCAGAAAATGAAATGACAATAGGAAGCCCAAACCTATCAGCAATCACTTTAAATGTAAATGAACAAAATTCTCCAACCAAAAGACTTAGAGGGGCTGAATGGATTTAAAAAAATCAAGACCCAACTATATGCTGCCTACAAGAGATTCACTTCTGCTGTAAGGGCACACACAAGCTGAAAGTGAAAAGACAGAAAAAGATATTACATTTACATGGGAATCAAAAGAAAATAACACTCAGAGGTAGCTAAACTTATATCGGAGAAAATTGAATTTAAGCCAAAAATTGTAATAAGAAGCAAGGAAGCTCATTACATAATGATAAAGAAATCAATCCAATAAGAGCATATAACATTTGCAAACATTTAGGATATATGTAAGATTATAGGGTGTATTCACAGGCAAATGTTCTTCTCATTCCCACCAAATCATTAGAACAAAAGGCCAGATCAGTTTAAGGAAAAATTTTCTTCATAGAAACCAGAGGCACAGAGATAACGTATTTCTTCTGATATAAGACCATATCCATCTAATCTCTCAATCTAGAAACCTAAGAGTTATCTGTAACTCTTCTCACCAATGACTTCTATAATTGCTATCTGCTACATATTTCCTAATTGTATCTTTTTTTGTCCAACTCTGTAAACCTATCATCTTTTTTCAGTTCTCACCTGGATTTATGAAACTGACTTTAAACTTATCCCCTAGCTTCTAGCACTCTTCACTGACAGCCCTTTAAACTCATTCTCTATCTGCCAGGATAATCCTTCCAAATTGCAGATCTGTCTATGTCACTATTTGCAGCCCTCAGATGTTCCCATTGCCTACAAGATAAAGATAATACGGTTTGGTGTGGTAAATAAGGCTTTTGGTAACTTGTCCCCTAGGTATATCTCCAATCTCATTTCTCTTCCACCTGCCTGAACGTTCTGTTCTAGTGATGTTGAATTGTTGGCCAATTCACCCCCGGCATTCTCCATTCTGAATCTCAACAACATACACCCCCCATGCTGTCTTATGTAGTTGAAAGGCCATTTTCCCATCCCTCTGCTTGGCTAATGTCTAGGACTCATTTAAGATTCAAGTTGAATGTTACTTCTCCAGGAAGCTATCCTTAAATCTTCCTTCTGTTCCCCCAGTCTGGGTCAAGTTTCCCTCCTCTGTCTTCCCAAAGAATTCCAGCATCTTTGTGTTGTTTGGATTATCACTATTCTCCTATTAATGAAATCATAAGTCAGGGACTGTAGTTTATACCTCATTCTATCCCAAACACATAAAATTATGCTTGATGTATATAGTATATTCTTTTCATTAGTGGTTTTTTTTTTTGTAACGAATGAGTGAATGACTTAATGTGACTTCACAGGCACTTCTCTCAGTTTCTTGCCTTGGTCTAGTAAGTCATGTGGCCTCTAGACAACATGTTTTCCTCTTAGCCTGTAGGGAAAATTGGACAGAAGTCTATTTGAAGCCGGAAACCTTCCCCAATCCTTACTTTCTTAAATATTTACATTATTAGAACCTCTTAACTGGCCTAGTTGGGCGGAAGGAGGAACACGAGATGGTGCCTAGCATGTGGGACACCCGTGAATCTAGACAACTGTCAACGTTTCCACGAATGACAGCAGGGACCTGGAGATGTCCTGAACCAGACCATCAGCTCTGTCCGCCTCAGAGCACACTGCATCTCACTCGGGTGGTAACCCTGGCGCTCACATATGTAATTGTGCCTACAAGGTCTACTCATTACAATGTCTGTGCCATGCCAAGAGGGGGCTCTAGAGCACAGAGAGACTGCCCCAAATAGCTTTATTGCAATCATCCCCCTGATTTAACCAAGAAATCTATCTTGAATTTTAATACACACACAACTCACTCACACCTAGCATGGTGAACTCAAGCAAAGCTCAAAGCTTTCTAACCCTGCTCCAATGCACCTAGTGAAGTGGGCCCAGTTTTTGAGAGGGCTCACTCTATATACTCCCTGAGATAAAACAACTCCTTCTTTGCAACTACTTTCTTACTGTAAAGAATCTTTGGCTCAGACAGTTGTTGTTTTTTTTTTAATTTGGAATTTATTCCTTGCCTTCTTCTCTCTATGGTTTGCTCTCAAGAGAGAATCATTACTTCTGTCATGGAATATGGGACTTTTGCCTTGCCCAGGAAACCTGACATACAGTAGACAAACTGTGAAATAATCAACTGAAAATCATAGATTAATGCTGATTTGGCTACAAATATCTAGAATATTCTGTAGCTTTAATCTTCTCTTTTTTAAAGTAATAATTAATAATAATAATAAATACATACATACCCTGCCTGTCTCTCTGTTGTTTTGGACATTAAGCAAGAATCTAAAGGTGAAAGATTTATAAATGATAAAGCACTACATCTTTGTAAAATAACATTAGCAGCAGTTATTTCAATATCAGAAAGAGAATGAGATTAAGGTCAGGCTGTCTGTAATACCCATCCCATCTCCTCAGGGTCTGATGCGGACACCGGCCCACAGTGTCCATGTCATTATGGATGAAATGAGACATTCACAAGAACTACCGAGTCCAGTGGAGGAAAAAGGACAGCATGACTTTTCTCTCAAGGGGAGCAAAAGCCATGGCCCTCATGGTGACCAGCCTTTATTGGGTTTCTCAGCACATGACCTGATGGTCCTCATTTACTATGCACAGGTTGCCTTAGGTGGTTACCTTATACAGAAAACAAAGGGGCCAATGCTGCTAATTACATCACAGAAGAGGGATATTTACAAATGAAAAGGGCAAAAGCAGTGGAACCGGTTACAGTCATCCTGGGAAGGTTTAGTAAGGATTTTAGTAAGTTACTTTGCAGTAAATGTTTGCCACTGGGGGCTGGGCCCACACCACTCAGAATGGTCTCCTGCAAAGGTCTGCTTTGGAAAAGCGCTTCTTCTTCACTTGCTTTACCACAAATGGCCATATAGTCCAGTTGCTGTAGAACGAACTACTGGAATTCTTGCTTGACCTTGAGGTTCTCACTCTATGAGGTGCACCTGAGAGGTACTCCAGGATATATCTAATACTTGCTCTGATTGAACAATCAGAAAGAACTTTGTGTAACTCATAAACCTGTCTCCATAGCCCTACTATGGAGGGTGGGGTGGGGGAAAGACCTGGTAATGGCTACATGTGTTGTTATCACCCACTCCTTTCCTACTGCTCCACCAGAAGTCTAGGGACCCTGTTACAGAACAGAGGTCCAAGGGGCGGGCAATATTTGGCCCACCCAGGGATGACTAAAACTGTTACAGAACAGTCACACACACACACAGGGGCCCAGACTCCAGAGGATGGTATACTAATACCGTCTAGACCACCTACTGGGCTCATCTATCCACTACCAGATCGGAAAGATATCTCTCAATGCCAGAGAGTTGTGAAAAGAAAAAGAAAGGTTTATTTAAGGCTATACAGACTTAAGGAAGTGACCCAATGTCCCCATTAAACTATCAAAGTCCATTAGGCCAACTACTGATGCCCACAGTGCTTCCTTCTCCCCCTGCCCTTATCCGGGCTACCGTAAATCAGGAAAAGCAGCACATGTCCATGTCCCCAGGCCACTGGCACCATCAGCTGTGTCACAGTCCAGGCAGGATATCCAATTAATCCAAAACCACATGGCACCTTCTCACGGTCTACTGGCAAGAGTTCTTTGTACCCATTTTTCCACCAAAGTCTCTTCTTTCCTCCACTGGAGCTGCAGGGGTCCTCACTCTCTCCAAGCCTCATGGTTCCCCCCTTCACCAAAGCCGTGAAGGGGTCTGCACTCTTGCTAAGACCCCATGGTTCCCCCCTTGCAAAGCTGCAAGGGGATCTGTACTCTTCCAAGTCCACGTGGTTCTCTCCTTGCACTGCCACAACCTTGTAGTCCTTTTCTTCTGCCAGAGTTGTGAGGGGGTTCCTCACTCTGGCAAAACCCTGTGGCTCCCCCCTTCACCAAAGCTGCAGGGGGGCAAGGTCTGCACTCTCGCTAAGACCACATGCCCACCCCCTTGCAAAGCTGCAAGGGGATCTGTACTCTTTCAAGTCCAAGTGGTTCTCCCCTTAATGGCTGCTGCGTCTCGGTTTAAATGCCCGCACCAGTATTCCTTTGCAGCCCCACGTCCAACTCCTCCCACAATCAGTTACACCTGCCAGCATCCCTGTATTATCCCAAGTTTACTGGGTTGCCATCGTGAGTCTGGGAAGATCTGGACAAATATCCTGGAGCCAATCTTCTTCCAGCTCTCATGCAGGTGCTGTAACCAGGGGGAGTTGCCTCCCAGTTACCTCTAGGGTGGAAGTCACACCCTTCTCCCTGGCTCAAAGCATGGCCACAGCTATTTAACATATCTATGAAACCAGTTAAAGCCTATAGATATGTCAAATGACCATCCAAGAGGTTACTTGCAAAGCTGTTGGTATGCAAAACAGCTCTTAAAGGCCCTGTTCCATGTGTCCCCTTCCCTCAACTCACACCTGTGGGGGAAGGGGTGAGGACATCTTAATATTTCCTGGACACCTTGAGTTTTGGACCCCTTTCCAAATCCCTTTTTGGGGCCCCCCTCTTGGCTGCACCCTGTATCAACCCCAGTGAGGAGGCCAGCATACAGTTTAGGAGCATACAAGCAGGCATGAAATTCTTCCTCAGAACCTCTACCCATAAGACAGTTTCCTCTGAACAAGTTGCTCCTTAGTAGTGACTTAAGAAATCTACCCATTAGGCCCTAGCCAGGTGGCTCAGTTGTTTGGAGTATCATCCTGTACACAAAAAGGTTTGGATTCAATTCCTAGTCAGGACACAAACCTAGGCTCTGTGTTCGATCCCCAGTTAGGATGTTTATGGAAGGCAACTGATGGATGTTTCTATCATCAGTGTTTCTCTCTCTCTCTCTCTGTTTCCCACCTTTCTCTCCCCAAAAATCAATTAGCATAACTTCAGGTAAGGATTAAAAAATAGAAATTTACACATTGAGTTACATTATTCTCTATGAGGCTATATTACAATTAGTCAAGTGTCCCAAGTATTATATTCCACTCACCTCTCCCTCAGTGCCTTCCACTTGACACCACACTTTTGGTTCAGAGCATATGACATGCTGAACATGCCAAACAGGTGTCCATCTGACTTTTTACTCAAGTGAAAATTAAGAGTGATGACTAGCTGGCAATGAATTCTCCCTTCTATCTTTGTGCTTTAAAGTGACAGGAGAGCCACCCTTATTGGCCTTTCTTGTGTCCTTCACTCTGAGCCCACCCTGGCTCCAAAAGGAAGGCACACCCAAAGTTGCCACACTTTGGTAGGAGATTGTTAAGAATCACCATTCATATTAAATATCAGCCCACAGAAATTCACCTTCTGTTTCATCTCCCAGTGTACTACTGAAAATCTCTCATAATGGTTAACACTGATGTATGTGCATTGTCCACTTCTTATCTAATCTAGTTTCTACACTGTTTGGCCCAGATGCTTTCCCCCAGGAAAATCTCATTAGAATATATTTCACTAAGACATGTATTCTTTTTTGACCCCTACAGTCCAAAAGTACCTTACATAAATTTCTACTTTATTATTTTCACAGTGTATTGTAATCCCTTGTTTGCATTTTTGACATCCCACAAATGATGAGTTTCTTGAAGAACTGTTTCTTTTCATTATTAAATATTTGGGACAATTCCTGGCACAGAACAGATGCTCAGAAATGTGTTGAATTGAATTGAGTGACTCTTCTGACTATCTGTCACTAGGGTTTTTAATGTGTTCATTATTTTAATAGTTACAGCAGGCTGTTCAACAGGTATCTATGTTTTCCCAATGGGCATATGCATTTATTAAATAGCTGATTGAATTTAGAGATACAATATTTATCCATGAGTAGGAGCCAAATTAAATAACTTATGGAAACACTAAACTTTAGATTTCATATTCTTACCAACCAAAATAACTGATCAAACATATACTTTTATATGGAATATGATATTTCAGATTAGTTATTATAGAATGTTTTATTGCTTGATATTATTGGAAACATAGAAAAAGAACAGGAATATTTATTATTCTAGATTAAATTTCATGTCTCTGTACCACAATTGCAATTCCACATAATATAATTTTCCCATAGCAATAAAATAAAATAAAAAGGATTAATGATGAGAACACGTTTTAGCATTGTTTAAACATCTTTATCATATTTCTGGCAAATCTATGACAAAACCTTGGGCACATTTTACAAAAACATCAGGCAAATCAACTCTAAAACAGCAGTGTTTACATGGTTTGTAGGTGTGGAGACCACACATCTGTTTGCCCAGCATTGTCTGGACTTTTGTTGTTTTGGCATAGTCATTAGTAAGAGCCCATTTCTTTTTCAAAAGGATCCTAGTTTGAACAATAAAATTATAAGGGCATCCTACCACCAGGCTATCTATACAAAGATAAAAAGGAAGACAATAATATTTAACACTTAAATTCCCATGATTGATATAAAATCTCCAAAATTTTCATTTTTGAATAAAATCTTTTGATTTTAAAAAAAACTAGCTTTCTAAGTGTTTAAGGTAGTTTGTTTTTACAAACTTTCTTTAAAAATAAATATTTCCCTATCCTAAATATTATGTTTTATAAATATTTCTTGACCTCTCAAATGAAATGTGCTTTAACTTTATAACTACATGTAAATCTCAGGTACTATAAATGCCTACTGGTCCAATTCCATAAAACTCAAAAAGGTTCCATTATTGATGATGTTTGAAACAAAAACTCCTTCCTAATCATTATAAACTGTTATTTATATTCATAGGAAAAAATCTCTTAGACATTAACAGCTTCATTTTGAGTGATTCATTTTCTGTGATATCAAATTTCATGTTCATGTGATAGGTACTTTATTCTTCTCTACACTTTATATACTGGATGCTAGAGTTGCTACAGTCATTATTTTTATTATGCATTAACCCCTAAGATCTTAGATTGCTTTCAAATGCATTTTACATGCATTTAAAAGAAATCTAGATAACATTATCTTTTTGTACTTCAATAATTTCCATAAATATGCCCTTTCTATTCCATTTGAAGGGATATATTGAGCAAAACTAGGCTAAACAAGGTATTTGGAGACATCAGCTTTGAAATTCTGCCCCACCCCCACCCCGTGGTACAGAGCTCTGTTGCCCTGTGATGTCATCAAAATATTATCTCTGGTACCAGGAGTTATCATGTAAAATAGATGACAAACAGGTAATTGTTTTCTAAAGCATATGTTGAGATTCCCTTATTATTTAATAAAAAGATGTTATGCATATTTATTTCATTATTCAAATTTATTTGTATAGATTGTGTATAAATATACTCTTATACCTATGCACTAAAATACTCAATTCCCAGGATGTTTATCAGAGAGAGAAAATGGAAAATTCTTCTTTTGTTCCAAAAACCTTAAATCATTTCATAAAAATTATCTCTTACATTCTTCTATCTATTATTGATATGTTTGAACTTCTCTGTATTTTCAAGATATGAACACTAAGACATAAATCAAAATAGCATGTAAGAACTTACTGAATCAGAGGTTTTTAAAATCATGGAATATCAGCATTATAAAGAATCTTTTCAATATATAGTTCAACCTTTGAATTTTAGATAAGAAAAAAATTGAAATTATTGCATCAGCATTTAGATTTTTTAATTCACAGATTAATGTTCCTGATAAGTTATCTTAATTTCCTTTTAAAATATTTACTCTTGTTACTTCTATCTTGTAATCTGTAATAATAGAAAATAATATAATCAATTGGGTCATAAATAATAATAGTGGACATGGGTTTATATCATTTGATATAAACATTTCTTGAGTGCCACTTATCGATATAGAGCATATAGCAGGGATAAATAAATTTGAAGGGTAGGATATAAAGCTTTTAGTTTTTGATATGTTGAGATTTAGGAGTTTATGATTCATCCTAGTAAGCAGAGTTGAGCAGGTGGTGTGGATATGCAGCTCAGGCAGGAAAACTGAGATAGAGAAGGGGGTGGGATAGGTTGCTATAGAAAAGATAGGGTTAATTATAGTGTATTTGGAGAAAAACTTAACAGCCTGGAGCAAATCTAAGTTTGGGGAAGTGTTTTAATCTTCTCTTTTCTCTTCTTCCCTTTTTCCTTCTTCCTGTTCTGTTTTTCCCCCCTCTTTCACCTTTCCTCTTCTTCTTTTTTTCTTTCTCTTTTTTTCTGCTCTTTCTTTAGTTGGGATCATTTACATGAATTTGTTAGTTCTGGCAGAAGGTTTGAGGTGAGGTGAGGTGAGTTATATCAGAGAAATTTTGGATAATTACTGAAAGTAACAAGAGGAAATAAGGGATGGAATTCAGACCACACATGAAGATGGGTTTTATCTTGAAAACAATGAGGGGCGCTTATTCCTCTGAGTTAAATGGAAAGAAGTAGGGAACACTGTCAATATAAATAAGTTTGCTAGTGATGGCACAGGATGTTGATCACGCTCCCATTGAGCGTCCTTTATTTTCTAATGAAGTAAGAGATGAGATCATCTTCTGAGAGCAAGGAAGAACGTGAAGGATTTAAAGGCTGGAACAATGTAATGAATGATAAAGAAAGATAACTAAAACATGAAAAACTTACTCTGCAATGTCTGGAATCCATCTGTGGCTAGAGATTTGGAATTTAGAGTTACATCGATAGTATATAGTATGTTATATTCAGCAAGAATTGTCACATCATATACAGGAACAGTGAAATCAACATTTGTATTGATCTAGAGCTGGTGTTTTTCAATATAAAGAAGGTCAACTGAGCAAGACATTTGTTATTGTTGACCAGTATCTTTTGAATCATAGGTTAGTAAAGAAGTAAAAAAATAATAGTTGTTGTAAATTAGTATAAAAAGGGGAAGCCGAGGAACCTAAAGCCTTAATGAGGCCAAAACAGTAGTATAAATGAACTAAGAAAGACTACTAAGAGACAATAAAAATCAATAAGGCTATGAGTTATCAAAATACCTGGAATAAGGATCTGAATGTATGTGTTTAAAACAAGTGAAGTTAAGGTTGAAATATATGTTAATAACCTATTCTGCATTGACAATTACTTCGCCATTGAAAGGTAATAAAAAAAAAGTAATCAAAGAATAGCAGGGGGAAAAAGAGTATTTGTATTGGTTACATTATCAAGTATCAGAGTAGTAAGCTCTGGCTCCTCCCACCCCCTACAAACATACAGATTTGGAAAAAGTCCCCAGAAAAAAATGCTTTGTGTAAAATCCAAAAACTAACCAAAAGGCTCGTGAACATCCAGAGCAAATACAAAGCCACCCTCACTAAGCTAATAGAGAGGCTTAGGACACCCTCTTGCTGAAATCCTTATCCCTAGCATAGCACCTTATGATCAAAGAGAAACCCTCTACTGCTCAGATTCTTCCAGGGGAAGAAGGGGTTGATTTATATATCCAGAACCCCAACATTTCTGATGGGGTTCCTGAGAAGACTGGCTTCTATCCTGCCAGTCTTGGAGCTCTCATGGGTCTTGAACAGTCTGTCCACCTAGGAGAAAATGGAGACAGTGGCATCGGTGGGTAGACACCATAGATTCTACCTTCTGTTCACTGCAGAGCAAGCAGACAAAACCCACAGCAGCCTGTTTCTACTAGGGAGGGAAAAATTGTAAGAGGCTCCCAGAATCTCTAGCCAGGTAATTTGTAGCAGTTTTCTTCTGCACGGGCCAGTCTATTAACACCATAATAGTGGTCTGCTTTGTCAAATATGCAGGCCTCAACTCTGAGAGTTGAGGAAAATGAAGAATTGGGCAAAGGTATTCCCTCAATAAAGGAATAAGATAAATCTCCAGAAACTACCCTCCAAATGGAGTAATATGATTTATCTGAAAAAGAATTAAAAATAACTGTCATAGAGATGCTCACTGAGACCACGAAAGCAGTGCATAAACAAAGTGAGAAATTCAGCAAAAAGATAGAAAATATTTCAAAGTGCAAAACAAATATTGGAGCTAAAAACTATAATAATTGAACTAAAAAAATTACCAGAGAATTTCAATGTTAGACTGTATCAAGTATAAGAAATGATCAGTGAACTTAGAAATAGGTCATTGGAAATAAGTCAGAGGAGCATAAGGAAAATAGAATGAAAAAAAGTAAAGAAAATTTAAGGGACCCATGAGACACCATCAGGTGACCAATATACATGCTATGGGATTCCCAGAAGAAGAGAAAGATTAAAAAAAAAAAACAAAAACAGAAAATGTATTCAAAGAAATAATGGCTGAAAAATTCCCAAATCTGAAAGGAAGTAGACATCCAGATCCAAGAAATTGAAGGGATACCAATTAAATCTATCCAAAGAAATCCATATCAAAACACATTATAATAAAATTCACAAAAGTCAAGGACAAACAAAAAATTTTGACAGGAGAAAAGTGACCTATCACATCCACAGGGCATAGTCATAAGACAATATGCAGATTTTTAGAAGAAACTTTGCAGGAAAAAGGGAGTGGAATGATATATTCAGAGTGCTGAAACAATAGAGATACCAACCAAGAATACTATACCCAACAAAACTGTCTCTCAAAAACAAAGGAGCTATAAAGACTTTCCCAAAACAGAGAGAAGCTGAGAGAATTCATCATTATAGACCTGCCTTACAAGAATTACTAAAGCAATTTTTTTTCAAATTGAAATGAAAGGATACTAAACAGAAATATGGTAGCATAAGAAAGTATGAAACTAATTGGTAAAGAGATAAAGTGGATAAAAAATAGATAATTTTTAAATACATAAATTTTTAAACAGGTAACTTTTAAATGGATAAAAAATGCAGAGCATTGCATTACTGTAATTGTAGTGGGTGAATCACTTTTAATTTTACTATGAAAGTTAAAACACAACAGTTTTAAAAATAATTATAACTAAAAAAACATTAAAAGATTCATAGTTTGAATAGATATAAATTGTGACAACCATAACATAAACTACATGGAGAAAGAAGTTAAAGCATAAAATTTGTGTATGATTCAATTTAAGTTGTTATCACCCTAAAATTTATTACCACAACTATAAGATATTTTATGTGAACCCAAGGTTACTACTAAAAAATAGTTATATCAGATGCACAATAAAATAAGAAATTATTCAAACCTACCAGTAAAAAATCAACAAAACACAAAGGAAGATAGTAAAAGAGGAAAAGACAGACAAAATAATTCCAAGAGTAACAGAAAACAATAAAATGCCAAGAGTAAAATCCTTTCCTATTAATAATTACTTTAAGTGTAAATGGATTAAACTCCTCAATCAAAAGACATAGATTAGCTGGGTAAATTTTTAAAAAAACACTCAAATATGTTTGGTCTAAAAGAAACTATTCACAATAGACAAGATATGGAAATTACTTAAATGTCCATTGACAGATGAATGGATGAAGGAAAATGTGGTGCATATATATAAGATAATATTTATTTAGCCTTTAAATAGAAGGAAATTCTTCAATATGGGACAACATGGATAACCTTGAGGACATTATGCAAAGTGAAGTAAGCCAGTCACAGTGAGAAAAATAGTTATGGTTTCACTTACATGAGGTATCTAAAATAGTCAAATTCATAGAATCAAAGAGTGAAATGGTGATTACCTGGGATTGTTGGGGAGGGGCAGAATTGGGAAGTCAACTAATGGGCATAAAAATCTCAGTTTAGCAGGATGAATGAAAGTTACAGAGATCTATTCTACAACATTGTACCTACAGTACAAAAATGTTTCCTACACTTAAAATTTTGTTAGGAGGGTCAATCTCCTGTTAAGTGTTCTTACCAACATAAAATAAAAAAAAGTTAAAGAGCATTTGTTTTATATTTTGTAGTTTGGGTTTGAGACTATATTCTAATAATCATTAAACATGTAAACTTTAAAAATTTTATTATCTTCTCTTAACTTTAGATTTCTCATCCACATAATGAGGATGGGAATAAATAACATAGAGCTCCTACTAAAATAAAAGTTTTCTTCCCAACTAAATTCTTAAAAGAATTATTTTTATTCAATATTTTTCTCATCTTCCCTTAAATTTTCTACAACCTGCTCTTTGTTCTAAAATTGCACTGCAAGTATTCTCCCTGTACTGTTCTTCCAAGAGTAAAATTTTGTGGACTCTTTTCATACCTTATCTAATTTGTGAAGCATTTGTTGTCTTTCTTAAAGTGCTTTTTCTTAATATATACTATTGTTACAATAAAATAACCTCTCCTAGTTCTCTTTGAGGCTTTAGAGCACTGTTTTTCACTCTCTTTTGTGAACTCCTCCTCTATCTCTGCAAAAATTGATGTTCCCAGATTTCATCCTTGTCTCTATGTTCTCCATCCATCGCAGCCACCTCTTTGAATTTAAGTACCACTGATACTTCAGAATCTATTACTTTATCTTGTAAAAACTCTCTAAAGTTCAGAAACTCATCCATTATCTATTTATTCAATAAATATGCATTCATTATCTTCTGTGTGTCAGGCATGGGTTCAGGGGAGGTATTGGCAGTAGAACAGTAAACACCAAGATCCTTGCTTTCATTGTCTTGGATGTTTCACAGGAATTTCAACTTCAACATGTGGAAAACTGAACCTCACCCCTCTTACCTCCTGCAATCTGTTCCTTTTCTTATATTTCGTGTCCTACTACTAAATAAATGCACACACTAAGGAATCCAAATCAGAAATCCAAGAGAAATCCTATATTCTTCTCATTGATATCTCTCTCGACCATTAAGTTCACTTTTTATTATCTTCTTAATGTAGTCTCTGATTTTCATCCACAAGTACACTTCAGGATCATGTGGACTATACATGCACAAAATGGGATATTTGTACATGTACTTGATAGGGTTGATGATAAGATTAAATGAGATAATACATTCATTAGGCTCTGAACAGTACCCAGCACATGGTAATTAAGTAAATGTTAGTTATCCTTGTTAAGTGCTAATAATTATTAGCTATTTGAATTGGCTTTTGAAATGAAATCTGTTTCCCATTCTACCAGAAAAGCAAGAGTACTGACAAACAATCCAAATGGCTTCATCAAAAGTGCCATGTGCTCTGCAGATTAACTTTTTAAATTTTTTATGGTTTTTTAATTATATTTTTCCATTACTATTTATCCTCTTTACCCCCTCACCCATGCAGTCACTACACTGTTGCCCCTGTCCATGAAGTCCTTTTCCCTTTTTGGTCTATCCCTCCACCCTCTAACCCCTGCCCCCAACCCAGAACTGTCAGCCTGCTTCCTACGAGACTGTCTATATTTTGCTTGTAAGTTCAGTTTAGTTACTAGGTTTCACATGGTACTGGCATAAAAACAGACACATAGATCAATGGAACAGAAGAGAGAGCCCAGAAATAAACCCACGCCTTTATGGTCAATTAATATGTGAAAGAGGAAACTAGCATATACAATGGGCTAAAGATAGCCTATTCAATAAATGGTGTTGGGAAAATTGGACAGACACTTGCAGAAAAATGAAACTGTATCACCTCCTTATGCTACACACAAGAATAAATTCAAAATGGATCAAAGACTTAAATGTTAGACCCCAAACCATAAAATTCTAGAAGAAAGCATAGGCAGTAAAATTCAGACGTTGCTTATAGCAATATTTTTTCTGATATATCTCTTCCCACCAACAAAATATAAAGACAACTCATAAGATGGGATGACATATTCACCAATATATCTGATAAGTTAATTTCCAAAATTTATAAGGAACTTCTAAAACTCAACAACAACAAAAAATCCAATTAAAAAATGTGCAAAAGACCCAATTAGACACCTCTCCAAAGAGGATATACACATGGCCAATAGACATGAAAAGATATCAATGTCACTAATAATCAGAGAAATACAAATTAGTATGAGATAATGAGATATCACCTCACACTGGTCAGAATGGCTATCATCGATAAATCAAGTTCTGTCAATGATGTGGAGAAAGTGGGACTCTTTTGCTCTGTTGGTGGGAATGCAGACTGCTGCAGGCACTGTGGAAAGCAGTATGGAGACACCTCAAAACATTAAAAATGGAACTTCCTTATGACCCAGAGATTCCACTTTTAGGGATTTATCCAAAGGAACCCACAACACTAATTCGAAAGAACATAAGCACCCCTATGTTCACTGCAGCATTATTTACAATTGCCAAGATATGGAAGCAGCCCAAGTGTCCATCGGTAGATGAATGGATAAAGCAACTATGGCACATTTACACAATGAAGTACTATTCAACCATAAAAAACACAAATTAACTTTTTAATATAATGACTATATATACACATAAACACACTCAAGCTGCTTGGACTTTAACAGGAGTTTAATTTGAGATCTGAGCAACAAGATAGGAACATGTGATATAAACCATGTCACTTCCAAGCATAGCTGTGACTCAAACATTTTACTGGGATTACTTATATCTATACATCTTATAAATAATTATTTAAGAGACTTATATGTAAGGTTTAAAACCACACCCATGTTTCCTATTCCAATTTAGCAAACTCCCAACTGAATAACCAGTAAGATGGAGGTCCAATGATTTTCTTTGTTACAGATTAAACTGAATTTGAGAACCTAGCTTGGGTGCATGGTCAAACTGGCTTCTAAAACCTTTACCAGTGAATTGAATTGATCACCACTACTATAGGCTGCCATCTACCATCACCCTACTGGGGACTGAGCCTGCCATGATGAATCTCATATATGAAGGCTAAAGTGTGATCCCCAAAGCCATGAATAATCAGTTCCTTTCCTCAGTTCACCAATCAAATAGTCATTCCTGCTCACTCAGAAAGGGCTAACTAAACAGACAAATATATTTGGAAAACCAATTTTCCTAAATCTGTGCCTCAGAGAGAGCAGACATGCCTATGGTTTCACAAAGAGGAGGATGAGAGAGATACAATTCTCACTAATATGCCCTCAAAGGATGTATGTATATGATCTATGTAATTAGTCCCTTCTGACTATTGAAAAATTTGAGGGTAAACATTACTCTTCCAGGTAATAGCACAAAAGTTGATACCTCAGAAAACAATATAATTTAGAGTGAATGTAATCAATGAAATATACTCTTTCAAAGTGGAGAAAGAGAATAATGGAAGGCAAAACAACCCAGAATAGGATAATATTAGACATACTAGAATCACGTTAATACTTGAACCTATTAGCATAACATTAGAAATGTGTTAACAGGAATAAGACATGTAAAATAAGTATGTTGAGGATTTTTCCAACTTATATGACAATACTAGATTCATTTTTGACAAGTAGGTATAGAACAGGACATGGAAAAATTAGGAAATTTCCATAGATCAAGAACAACAATAAAAAAGGGATAAGCTACAGGTGATGCTGAATAAGAGAAAGAGCACATATGAACCTTGAAACACAGAGATCTGAGTTGAAATATTAGTTTATGGCATGTTAGTGTAAGGACTTTAATCTAATGCTCATTGACCTCCCCTGGTCTATTCGCCTTGTCTGTGAAATGAGAACAACTTCACATGGGTTATGATAGAATAGGTCACATCATGCCTGGCCTGTGGTAACCAATGTATCTAATAACAGGTTAATATCCAAAATTTGTAAGGAACTTATAAAACAGATGCAAACTGTTTCCTCACTCTCTGAGAACTATATTATTGAAAAATAGAGCCTGAAAGAAATTTATTTGTTTTGAATGAAAAGAGGTGACTTAGCCTGCCTTTCCTTCCAGTAAACAGTCTCTTAATACCCTGAATATTTGTAATACCCTGAAGCGTCTGAGCTGGAAAAAATAGCTTTAAATTGCATTAATTTTCTTCTTGATTTCCTGGGAATATAATGCTGGAATAGACCTTAGATCCTAGAGTGTCCAAACCAGGAAATCATGCAAAATATCCATAAATATGTATCTGATTTGAGAAATGTGTAAATGGTTTGAGAATAATTCAGTCTAAACTCCTCTGCAAGCGTTTTCAGCATGTGTGCTCTTCACGGTTATGCAGATTATGGTCTGACCCACTTATCTTGAAACTGAACTTTCCCAAATATCAACAAATATATTTGTCAATTTGATGTATTATACATATGAATTCCTAATAAACATTTACTTTATAGCTTTTACAACTGGAACAGTAATACTGCTATTTGTAATTCAACTCCTAATTACCAAGTGATTGCTGATAATCCAAAGGGACTGGTTTTCAAATACAAAAGAGACAGCAAAATTCTCAAGGTGGACCCAAAAGTAAGTGTGCTTTTATATTTATCTCCAAATGCTATTGTATTCCTACCATTATTCAAAATTCTATTAAATATTTGACCATCTTAAGTTTTTAAACCTGGAAAAGAAAAGCTGTGTTGAAATTTAGAGCATGTACTATTGTTTAAAAACAAACAAACTCTGAAGCTCAATAAATTATCAGAAATCAATTAAGGAAGGGTTTGGGGGAATTAAATAAAACACAAACGGGAGACCTTCTCCACGCCCAGCAGCAGAATGAGACCAGGGCACCAGTGGGCACTGCACTTATTTGCTCAGATCCTGCAGAGGTCATTCCTTTTTGCTTTAAATGTGAAGATTAGTCATTTAGGGAAGTGAGGCTCTCACCTCACATATGCACCCAGAATTCTAACATCCCTTTTGATTTGCTTATTTTTTAAATTTTAATAGAATAGTTTTCTTTTATTCTTTAATATTTTGGTATTTAAAACAAAATCTTCTTTATGAAACAATAGTACTTAATATATTTTTATTATGCCTAAGCCCTCCTCCACTTCTCCCTGCCCACCCTGCCTGGCAATCAACACACTGTTGTCCATGTCCATGAGTTCTTTCTCCTTTTTTCCCATTTTTGCTCAACCCCTTCACCCCAACCAGCACCACACCCCACACACATACAGCTGTCAGCATGCTCTCTAACATGTAGCACTGAAATCACTGAAATCAAGTATGACCCTTAGTAAATTTTTAAGTGTTAGCTTAGAAAATACATTTTTATTTAAATATTTTAAAGGTATGTCCCATGGTATTTTGAATTTATTCAAAGACAAGTATTTTTATCTTACATATTTGAAAGGCTGCAATTGCATCATTATTTTAATCACGATGTATACTTAGGGTGAATTTTAAAACATTATTTGAAGTCCTATGTGACTGAGTTGCTTAGGCCTTTTTTCTTTGAAACTTTTGAAATATATGTTATTCTCATGGCAGCATCAATCTAAAATTCAAAGTCAAGAAAAACATTTCTTTATAGTGAAAGAAATAATAATTATATGCTATGTGTGATGTAGGGGCAAGGATGGACCAAGGAAAAGGGGAATCTGGTTCTAAAACTTTTCTAAAACATTTTAGAAATGTAAAATAAAAAATAAAATCATTTTTGTTTCATATCTATAGTATAGTTCCTTGATCACAAAAAGTGATCAATTACTGTGCTTAAAGAGTGAATGAATGAACTTTCTGTAGCAAGAAATGATTTATTGTCTATAATCAGATACAGCTCCACGTGTCAGAAACCAAGGCAGTGACTTAATCAGGACAAGCTTCTTTCTTTCCCACGCATGAGTGTATATGGCGTCAGTCCAAAGGTGAAATGGCAGATCCACAGTCACCTAGGTGAGGGTGGTCCTCATGGGGCAAAACAGATCTCCAGCCAAAACAACCACGTTCCAAACAGAATCAGGGGTGGAACTCAGAGAGTGCAAAGACAAGCTCTCACTGCCTCTTAAAGAAGCTTCCCAAAACCTGCCACACAAACATTCACATATATTCCATGGCAAAAGCTTAGCCTGATGGCCATACCAGCTCCATGGAAGACTGGACAATGTAATCTTTATAAAGATGGCCATATGCTCAGCTGAAAACAGGTGTTCTGGAAAAGGAAGTAGAGAGGTTTGGCTAGCAGTTTCTGACATGAATCTATCTCCTTCGAAAGAACATTACTCTTAGGAGGTTTGTTTGTTTGTTTGGTTGGTTGGTTTTGTTTTTTTTTTGGTCCATGTTTCTCATTAATAAAGTGAAAGAGTAGACCTGAAAATCTTTGCCATATCTATTAAAAATCTATGAGCACCAGAGAAGTTTATCAGCACACCTTCTCTCCAGTGGTGTCTCTTTAAAAGATCACCATAAGTGAGTGTCAAAATGTGATCAGTTGAGGCAAAGTACAGAAAATTTAATAAATAGCATTTATAGAGTGTTTTCCTGTTAGAATGCTAAACTATATACATAAGAAAAGATATAAAATTACTAATAGCTTCATTAAAATGTGTGAAACAAATTTTTGAATCCATTTTGAATATCACACAAAATATTTTAGGGCTCAATTTTAACTAATGGCATATACAAGATCTGTTTGGGAAAAGTCCAGCCATTGTTAATATAACAGGAACAGTTTGTGTGCATCAGTGTAACCTAGCAGCCAAGGAAAGTGGACTGGAATGCGCACATGTAAACAATGAGAACATCACAGGACTAGTCAGTGGGGGCAGTAGATGCTGTTGAGTGAGTATTTGTACTGTGTGGCCATCACATTAAAAATGACTAAGCGAGTAGAGAAACGAAGCTGCATCATATTTTACGTTAAGCTCGAACATTCCTTCATGGAAACTCTTCAGAGGATTCAGAAAGCTGCAGCTATGAACAACTGGTGATTGGCAGCTTCATCACGACATTGTGCCTGCTCACACCTCACATCTCATGTAGAGTTTTTTTGCAAAATATCAAATCACCCAGGTGACTCAGCACCCCTTCCACCCAGATTTGGCGCCCTGTGACTTCTGGCTTTTTCCCAAACTGAAATCACCTTTGAAAGGGAAGAGATTTCAGACCATCAATAAGATTCAGGAAAATACCACAGGGTAGCTGATGGCAATTGGGGGAACTGTTCACCCTACTTTGAAGGGGGCTAAAGTATCATTGTCCTATGTATAATGTTTCTTGAATCTTGTATCTTCTTCAATAAATGTCTCTAATTTTCATATTGCATTGCTGGATACCTTCTGGACAGACCTCCTACATACTTCAAGAATGTCTGTCATGAATTATAGTTTTTATGGTCTTTGTGGAATCACTATTGAAAGCAAACTGTTACTTGAACATGGTTCAGATAACTTTAAAATACTCATTTCCAAAATAATCAACCACAAAATTTCAAAGATTCAATCAACAATACATAAAATGTAACATGTTCCTCTTTATTTCTGGAAGATTTTTATAATTCAGAGATCCATGAGTCTGAAGGAAAGGTATTTCTAAATCCTGGAGAGAGAACAAGGATTTAGTTTATTAGCGATAAGAGTAAAGAATTATTAGTGGGACACCAGGTAATATTTGGAAACTTGTATTTCTTTAATTTTTTTTTAAATTTTACCTTTTGAAGATAAAAACTAATAGCCAACTTGATGGAAAAGTATGTTGGTCTCAGCATCAATAAACAAAAGTCCAGGTCTTACTTTACTATTAGATGGCTGCATGGCCTTGAGAAATGAACTTCCCCGGGCTTTAATGTTCACAGCTGGAAGGTGAGAGTGGTGTTGTTCTTCTGTTCTGGTCTCCAGGGTCTTTCTACAGCCTGGGCTCAGTTCACAGTGATTCTGACTCAACCGGGCCCATGAGCAGCCAGTGTGATTCTGCTCCAGGTTGTTCTTAAACCACATTTTGAAAAAATCATCTCCATAAAAAGACTAATCACAAGAGATCTGGCACTCTGTTTTCAAACATAAGCGTTCTCAAACATTTGTTCTCAAACAAAATATAACACAGAGTATAGTTTTAACATTATATATAAAATTCTGTGCATTTTCTATATAATTTTTAAACTTATTTAGCTTCTTTAAAGGGCCACGATCCTCTTATATCTTATGCATCCACATTGCATCTCATACAGACCTACAAGAAAAATTACCTAAATTGTCAAGTTTTTGAAGCCACTAATACACAATGATAGGAATTACATTTTATATTTAATATTTTTTCAATAATTTTGCTTGAAATTCTTCCTAAAATAAATACCTTTTAACTCTGTAGTTAAGGTGCTCTAAAATACTGAGAGAACAATATAATTCAACTCTCCTTTTTCTTTCCTTCAAGTACTCTCTTTGAAATATTTTATGCTTAAAATTAAAGAGGTCAAGTACCATATGATTTCATTTATATGTGGAATCTAATGAACAAAATAAACTAACAAACAAAATAGAAACAGACTCAGAGATACATAAAACAGACTGATGGCTGTCGGGAGGTGGGGGTTTGGGGAGGCCGAGTGGAAATGGTGAAGGGATTAAGTAAAAAAAGAAAAAAGGTATTCATAGACACAAAGGACAATATAGTGATTACCAGAGGGAATGCGGGGGTGAGGGAAGTAGCAGAGGGTAAAGGAGGGATAAATGGTGATGGGAGACTTGACTTGCCATGGTGAACTCACAGTACAATATAGAGATGATGTACTATAGAATTATACACCTGAAACCTATATAATTTTATTAACCAATGTCACCCCAATGAATTCAATTTTTAAAAATTCAAGCAATATCAGTTTCCAATTGTTTATTGCTGGTATACAGAAAAAATTAAAGAGGTCAAGATAAATGAGAGGTGGAAACAGTAATAAACAGGATGTATTTCCTTTATACGACACAAATTTAGACTCATTAATTCTGAACTATAGTTTCCAGGAATCATAGTTGTTTGTGAATGGTAACAGTGGAAAAAAAGAAAATCGTGCAGGTCTTAGAACAAGTAATGTGTGTTCATTGGTTAAGAAGTTCCAAATGCAATAAGAGTTTGGTTGCATTCAAAACAGGACCACTGGCTTCAACTTCCCTGCAGCTGTATAACATCTGGAGCAAATAAGTCAGGTTTCTATTTTTGAGTGAAGAATGCTTATTTGAGTGATTCACACCCACCAAAATGTTTCCAGTGTATTATCTTTAGGAGGATTGAGTGGAGTCACTTTGCACTCACTCCCCTAAATTTTCTGTACAAATAAAAAACAAATAGGCTTTTTTTTAGGAAACACTAACTATGTGAGAGTTTGCTTTGAGTCAGCATGACATAGGTGGTCTAAACCTTCATAATCTACTAGTGAGAGAAATAAATTGTATAGAATAGTTAAAATTGAAAAAAAAAAAAACCTTCCTTAGTTACACTAGGTGTTCTTTCTTTCCCTCTTCCATTCACAAAAAGTGAGAGCCCATCACCTGGAAAATTGCCTGGTTAATAGATACTCAAAAAATATTGATGGAATAAATGATTGAATGAATGATTCCCTCCTGACACACAGTAATGTTACACTAATAAAAAGTTGAAGAGTGGGTTATGTCACTAGTAGCTGATGTAGCAATGATAGTCAGGAAGGGTACAGCCACCCCACTCTAGTGATCCAAGTAAGTCAGGGGAAAAAATGGAGTGTTTTTTCCAGTGGAAACAGCTAGTGCAGGCATCGTTTTCACTTCTGTAGAGGTCATACAGAAACCTTTACTTTAGTATGTGCTTTTAAGTCTTCTTGTGCAGTTCCAGAAATAGGTCTTTAAGCCATCCCAAATTAAGACTGTTGAGTTAGAACATGTTTTGATTTATGAGCAAATTGACTCCAACTGAGGTGCTCAAGGTCATATAGTTCATTATTAGTAGAATCTAGCAATGGATCTTAAATTTAAGTATTATGAGACACCATAGAGGTTATAATGGTAAGCAATATTTCCACCTTAGCCATTTTGGTACTTATAGTATTTGGGGGAAAACAGGCATGTAAAAAAACATAACTACAATATAAGGCATAAAATGACATGTTGCTGAAGAGAGAAACCCTTTGGGAATTCAGTGGAAGAAGAGATGGTTTAGGATCTGGGGCAGGAGCCAATAGAGAGGGGATGGCGAGGGGACTGCACTGGGAACAATGTAAAATGATCACAGAGGAGGAAATCTTTTAACTAGACTTCAAGAATGACTAGAAATGGAATTCATAGAGACAGAGAGGCAGGCAATACCAGGAAAGAAACCTACTAGCAAAAATAAGGTTAAAGAGTATAAAACAGACAAAGCAGTGCCTAAACAGTTCAGCGTGGCTACTGCATTGGCTTGGAGAAAGGGGAGAGTGGGAATCAGGTGTAGAAAGGTCACGAAAAGCCTTGGATGCAGGAATGATGAGGATTTGGGGCTGAAATTGATAGGAAATGGAAAAATATGCCCAGGCTCCTGTGCAGGGAAATAGAGGATAAAAGTTATGTTTTAAGGACATGAGAGGGTTTAGTTTAAGGCAGACTGGGGAGGGGAAACTGGAGAAGCTGAGTGCACAATAACTCAAATGGAGAGCAAAGAGGAGGAGAACTAGGAGTCCTGTTCCAGTGAGCAAGTTTCAGAGTTGATGTTTTTAATATTTCAACTACACAGTTACTCAAGGAAAGACCAAAGAATGCATAGTTATCTACAAAAAGTGGTTAAGAGATCTCATTTCACCCCCAACCCTCAGAAAAAAAGAGGGAATAGGCAGAATGGGAGGCTTGTGCTGGAAGAGTATAGAGAAAAAGGTGACTTCGGCAGATGTCAGTACATGGGTCTCCTCTTCATTCTTCCTTCTGTCCTCCTCTTCCTCATTTATGTTTGCTAAGCACCTGCTGGACAGTGTGAGGTATAAAAAGTGAATCAGAAAGGTGGTGTTTTTTCTACAAAGCTTACAGGTTAATTTGTGGGTGGGTGGGGAAATACAATATGCACAGGAATGACAATCTAGAAAGTGACCTGGATGGACAGAACAAGCTCTGTAAGAATTCAGAGGAGACAGAATATACTTTCAACCTAAGGCATTGAAAAATGAGCTAATGGAGGACCTAGGATCTGAACTGAATTCTGAAGGGTGGGAATGGTGAGGACGAGAGGAGTGGAGCAGAAGGGGTATTCTAGTAGGAAGGAACATCACATGTAAATGGTCACGGAAGGCATGTGCAATGTGGACTGTGCACCGATTTAGCAGGACGTATTTCTATTCTTTTTACATATCAATACTCCTTACAGTTCAACAGGAGCCAGACTTACTTATTTGAAAATCAAAATTGGTCAAACATAAAAATGTCTTATTTTGAAATGTGAAATGTTTTCACAAGAGTTCATGATCAAACCTCCAACCCACCATGGCTTAACTAAGAGCAGTTGCTGTCAATTCAGTAAAGCATGTCCCTTTCTTTCATGCTAGCCAATCATGAGGGCCCCAGCCTCCATCCCTAGATATTCAAAGTGAATGAAGCTGTGGTGAGGCCCAGGAATCTGAATTTTTAATATCTCCCCAAGCGATCCTAAAAATTAGCTGGATTTGATATCCACTGCTTTACAATGAGTATATTGTATTAGCTGTTGCCTTACCTTACTGTATGTCCATACAGTAATCAAACTTCATTCTTCTAAAACAAGTTTTAATTCACAGTCTTAATTTTAGGTAGTCTAAAGTACACATTCCTGAGACTGCACAAACAGACTAGAAAGTACAGACCATATGCCAAAGACTCCTGGATAACCCCTGCAGTAGTGTGACCCACCACACTAGGTGCTTCCACTGTTACATTGCTGCTGGTTTCCGCCGCCCCCTTGTTTGGATCATTACAGAGTGAGGCTGGTGGTATCCACTCCGGACATCGCTGCCTCCTCCAGAATCACTTGATCGGGTAGGTTTGTCCAGGGGCTCAAATGAAACAATTTACTTACAGAGACTGGAAAAATGTAAACTGAAATGTGGGGCGGAAACCCTTTCTGGTCGTTTTTCTATTTTATCACCAGTGCAAGCACATGGTAGGTGCTCAGTAAACATCTCTGGAATGAACAAATTGAATATTCAATAGTTGCTGAGGAAGTGAATAGGCGGGTCAAAAGTAATCCTGGAAACTTTTCAGGTTAATTTGGAAGTATTTTAGGGTCTTAGGCGCCAGAAATACATATAGAGCTAACGCTATTTTTAGCTGAAAATTATCAGAGTACTTTTGACTCTGGCGCTTTCCTCTCCTTGGTAGGTGAACTAACCCTGGAGGTTCTTTGCTGAACTTTGGAGCATGACCCTGGGTGTCCAGAGCAATGGCAATGTGCTAGGTCCATGGGTAAATGAAAGAGCAATTGTTTTATTATTTTTAAATACATGTGTAGTCATTATTATATATTATGTGGCTGCAAAACAGCCAAATTCTACTTTCTTTTTCTAAGAGGAAAAGAACATTTAGGTGAACAAGGTTTAAAATTAAAAATAACTTCTACCAATAAAAACACATGCTTTATTTAGAGGGGTTAATCTAGAGGAAGATCCCAGCCATGCCTTCCCACAGCTCCCCTCTCCTCTGTTCTCTTCCTCCCAAGCAACCCTCATCCAGCGCTTGTTTCTATTAGTAGAAAAGGTGCTAATTGCCTCCTTAATGCTGCCTCCCAGTTCATTGACTGGTCTTAATTTCCCTTGCCATGTGGACATTAAAATCAGATGGAGCCTGTCACGACCTTGAAATTGCTCTTCTCAAAGTGTAGGCCCATAACATTCCTACAGCCTTTCCACACACCCAGATGGTTGGAATTTAATCTCTTAAAGCTCCACCCTCCCAATGAAGGCCCTCAGTTTTACAATGTCTTTATACAGGGCCGAGGTATATTTTCTATTGGACATGAAAAACAAACAAATCACGTTGAGTAGAGTAAGTTTAATCACAGCTATGGTTTCTTCAAAGTCTCTAACAGTGTTCCCTCGAATGCCACGAAAACGTGAAGTAATGGGGCAGGGGACACTTACTGAATCACCAACACCACTTTTTTGGCTCCTGGATTTTCCTCGGAGGCCCTTGTAAATGTTGCTCTTTAACTGTGGCATAGTCACAGTTATTAAGTAAAGCTGAGGCCTTGCCAACTTTCTGGTTTTGCTGTCCAAATTACTGAATGTTTGGTCGATTATAGCCCTAAAACACCCACATACTAAGAAGCTTTTAAACATTTTCTCCCCTGGGCAATCACCTGGTATACCTGCACTGAAAGTCCACCACATATAAATGAAGTATGTACTCAACAAACTGCTGCTAAAATCAACGGCCTTGAGGTATACATCAAAAATTACATAACAGAGCTTGGCTTTTATGAATTAAAACTCCTAAAACTTAAATGCTATGCCCTCATCTTGACCTGGAAAACTGATTTTAATTTTATATGCAGTAGTATGGAACAATCCCTAGAGATAAGTGTGTAGTTGTTAAATATCCAATGTATGAACTCATATATGAACTTCAACAAAAGGAAGGTGAGCCACCAGAAAGAAAATATTAAATACCTAACTTTTAAATTATTATATGTATAACAATGTTTACTAATAAAGAGTATAAATGATAACCTTTCACCATCCAAGTTAAATATCTGCATGGAAAAAGTACATATCTCAATAATACATTCATGACCAAGAAAAATTACTGTTTTATGTTCTAATTAGTGGACAACCTAATCAAAGGGACCGATACAGCCTAGGGTAATGAGAGTGTAAGAATTTGTGGAAAAGAGGTTAGCCCCAATCCAAGCTCACTTTCTCACACAATTTTTCATCACAAATCAGGACAAGAAGTATGGAGACAACGGAAGGTTAGTTTCCTTGCTCGGTGAAATGATTGAATAAGAGCAATGGTGTATACAGATGTTGTATTATAAAGTTGTACACCTGAAACTTGTATAATGTTATTAACATCGTTACCCCAATAGATTTAATTCTAAATTAAAAAATTGAAGATTAAAAAAATTGTTTCCTCCATGATTTCAAAGACCTAATAACTAGTGGAGAAGAAGCAGGCATTAAAAAACATGAGTTAGGCATGTAGTCACTGCACATGCAAAATGACAGGTAAAGGACTATTTCTAATTCGTAGACAGCATTTCTCCCTGGTCTCGATGGTTGAACAAGTAGTCCACTCTCATGATTCCTTCATAGCCATTCACCACCCCAGCAGATGCTTACAATTTCTGAGACATTGAAATCCCAAAACAAGGTGAGGGATTTTGAAGCATATTGGAACATAATAGCATAACAGTGATCAAGTCTATTGGCAAGAGAGGAAAATCTCATGCTGACAATGGCTAAGTGGTTATTGCTACAACATCTTCAGTGTAAACCTTGGTAGAATCAGCAATATATATTGCCTCAAATAGCTGCAGCAAAAGTGAAAAACACAATAAAACAAACAAACAAAAACATGGCAGCCCCAACCTGGGAGCCCAGAAAACTACCCTCACAAGTGCAGGAGGCTGCTCCAGAGGATAAGATCTTAATCTTTTGGGAAATAGAGTTCATTTAAAAATCTGATATTTCATGGATTTTCTCAAAAAAAAAAAAGCACACATGGCCATACACACAGAGTATAATAATGTTTTGGGTTATTCAAAAATCTGCTTAAGTTTCTTAACGAATCCACTGGAGAATCAAAGACCTAAGGATGCACCAAAATACGTACTTGGTAGCAGTTGAAAGGAGCCAGATGAGCAACAGGACAGTAGCAACCGGTCTGAATAGCCACCAGGACTCAGCAAGGGAAAAGCTGTGTCAGAGTGGCAGTGGGTAAAATGAGTTGGAATCAAATAGATCTTAGGAGTTTAGTGATTAAGAAAAATTACTTAACCCCTTTGAACACTTAACTACCTCTGTTTTCTCATCTGTAAAATCTGTAAAAACAACCATTTTATGAAAGGTTGCTGTGAAGATTAAATGAGAGAATTTGTTTGATGTGCCACTGAGCAGGTGTTCTCTGAATGAATATCAGTTCCTGGTGGTATATCAAGTTAGAAACAGAGTTCTGAGAAGATATAATTGTTCATTGTGATAGTTAAAAGCTGGAAACCATCTGTATGTCCATCATTGTCCAGTGGACAATGATGAAATAAGTTATGATACAGCCACACGATGAAATACTATGCAGCAGTTTTCAAAATCAGTTTAAGCTGTATTTACTGAAGTTGATGTAGTAGTTAGTATGAAAAAGTGTTCAGGCTATGCTATTAAGTGAAATAAAGTTGGCTGTATAATAATGCAAATAAAATTCTATCCTATGAAGTAATCATAATTTATATAAGAATTTCCCACTTAGGTTGGCTTCTGTTTTTCTCCCCAAGTTTAAATAACAATTCTTTATAACTGAGTTTCAGTTATTTTTGCTTTAAGGTGAATTTCTAAAATGTAAATTGCTCAGGAAGAAGATATAAACTTTGTAAAGCTTTAGAAAGACACTGTCAAATTACTTTGCAGTTAAACCATATGAATTTATACCTACATGTACCTGAAATAAGGCTGCCTGTTCACCATACCCTATTTATTTTGCACACTTCTTGAATGTTGTTCATTTTATAGTCCAAATTTATTGGGGGTCATTTTAATTTGCATTTTTGATATTATTAAAGATGAACATTTCTTTCATATGCATGTTAGTGCATTGTGTTTCTTCTTCTGTAATTATTGCCCTCCACACACTTTCCTATAGGCTTTTAGTAGGTAATTTGAATTTGAAGAACTCTATATATAAAATGTGGAAAACTTTCAGCTATCATATTGATAGTTGTGCCACATGTAAAGGACCTATGGGGTCCTTGGTAACTCCCAAGGTTGTATAGGGGTCCTTAGAAGCAATAAAACAAAATAAAACAAAAGACCTCAAAAAACATACATACACACACACAGAATCATGCAGACAGCTTAGAACTTCAGAGGTAAACATTACCCACAGGTCCAAAGTAAACTCAAAATATGAATACTCCATTTGGCCAAAAGTTGTTCTCTTTCCTAGTGGGCATGAGATTCTTAATTTGAGCTCACCTAGATAAGTAGACACATAAACAAAGAATAGAAAATACTAACAAACTGTATTAACAAATTATATATTCTATATAATACTAACAAATTATATGTTCTTTGTTTTCTCTCACCCAAGAAAAATACATTTCTATAATCTATTAATTCATTTACAAAAATCACAATGGTTAGACCTAAAACCAAATTCCAAATATTGCTATCACCATTGGGGAATAATTTATTGATTTTAAGAGTGGCAAAAACAATACAGAAAAATAGTAAAAGTGGCAAATATGTAAAGAAACAGAGGATCAGTAAAGTGGAAGTTCTGTTGCACCTGAGAATTTACCCCCATGAGCCAAGAAAAGAAATGCCTGGGTTTAAGTCATCCTCCATGAGGTTCAAACCTCCTACAGCCACAGAGGCTGCTCACTGTCAGGGAGATCCAATGGGCAACACAGTAGAGCTTCAAGAAGTTTACAGAATAATTGTTCTTAAAAAGGTATATTTGCAATTCTCATATAGATATAAAATGAATATGCCAAAGATTTTACACAATTTATTCATTACAAAGGGAACCAGTAAGATATTACAAACATTTCAAAGGAGAATTCAAAGAGCATAACGTGTATGAGGAATAGGAAACATTGAAAATAACTTACAAGTACATATAAAAGCAGGTCCCAATACAGGGTAATAATTAATTGTATTTCAGTGGCACAATTAATTTGCATCTTTGTAGACAAGAATATTTTTGCCTTATTACCAGTTTTCTACAACTCAAAGAGCTCTGAAACAGGACAAAAACAATGAAAGGAAAAAATACTTGGATGGGTAAGCCACTCAGGACACCCAGTCTTTTTGTTTAACCCATTTCAACGTCTTTACAATTTTACTGATACTTAATAAAAGATAGACCTAATATAGTCTTTTGCATTAGCACGAGAAATCAGTATTACGCACAAAAGGCAAGACCAAAGCTTTTCTCTTCTTCCAGATCTAAATTTCTTTTCATCTCTTCCTACCAAGAGGAAGAGCAAATGACATTGTTCTTTTATACATCAAGTAGAGCAAAGGCCCAATAAGTAATAATTTTCCCATTGTAGATAACATCTAACAAAAGTATCTCTCTCTCTCTCAAACCACACCATTGAATATTTGTTCCCACATGAGCTCCCTAGAAGGCTGTAAGTATCATAGACTATCCTGAATAAAGGTAAAAGGAACAAATCTTTTTTAAAGATCATAATTCAAAGGGGGCAAAAGCACATCAATAGTTTTGAAAGTGATGAGAAACTTTTTGTGAAACCCACCATGGACAGGTTACTCTCACAAGTCTGAACCCATTCCAAACCTGAGACATTTTTATTACTTGAAACCAAAATAGAATTTGTTTTCATTTATTAACCCATGATCACATGTGTTTGCAAAGCTGTGCACTGGGAACTCCGCAGGGTGAGTGACACAGGTGGTCCAGCAGAGTCAGGACGAGTATGAGCCTGGGATGCCCCTTTGACCCTGGATAATTTGAGTAATGTCACCACCCTGGGCCTCAAATCTCCTTGTTGAAATTATCATCACTCCTCAGAAAATGAATCTGGAGGAAAACATGGAAAAGTCTCCATGGCCACAGCCTTTTTAGGTCTGCTTGCTACAATACTGAAGCAAAAGAAATATGTATCTAATGCCAATTATTTCCATGGAGTGGACTGACTAACAACATGATTTATGTATTTCAGGTTCCACCAGGTGACGATTCTACTAGAACCCCCATCAACACAGAACTATATATCCAGGCTGTCATTTTTGACCACATTTTCAGAGGATAGACTTAACTACCAACATGTGACCCGGTTCCCCAATTGTATGCTAAATTTAAATGAAGCCTGGAACCAGAAACAAATTAGAATAATAAATGAGTCCTATAGCTGGAGGGCAAATTAGAAAGTTAAAAGTTAATAAAGAAATTAGAGAGGAAACTATAACCTTGGCAGTTTTTTTAATTACTCTACAGATGGCCTTTTAATATAATTTGAGCTTTTTTCTAATTTTTTTCTTGAGCACTGAGGCTGATTGCACCGCTTCATGGAAGAATATCTTTTTGTTACTTCAAGTATATAGTAATTAGTGACACATTTTATAGCCCAGATTTTCAAAAATAAAAATGTTTCAGACCCTACTATTGCCAGATTTAGGGAACCAAACCTTATGCCATGTGGCATAAAATCACTGAATATTGACAAGAGTCACACACTGGGACAGTCATAGAGAAATACAAATATACAGTCTTCAATAACAGTCAGTGAGTGAATAAAATCTGAAATATGCCATGAGATGACGTGCAAAATGAATGACAGTGTTAGGTATGTCTAGTGCCTAGATGCTGTGAACCCCAGGACAAGGAAACTGAGGAAAAGAAATCTAAAAGAAAGCAGAAGATTGAAAATACCATAGAGTGTCACTTATATGTGGAATCTAATGAATAAAATAAATTGATGACCAAAATAAAAAACAGAGGCATGGATACATAGAATAGACTGACAGCTGTTAGTGGGGAGAAGGAAGGGGAACTGAATGACAGAGGGTGAGGGGATCAGCCAAAGAACATACACACATAACTCATGGACACAGATGACAGTGTGGTGCTGTCCAGAAGGAAGGGGCATGGGGGAGGCGTGGAGATGGGGAATGGAGGGGAATGAGGATATCTGTATTAATGTCAATAATAAAAAAGGAAAAAATCACACACACACACACAGGATTGCAGAGAGATGAGGACTCTGTAAAAGAAAAAAACACGTTTTCCTGATGTAACCTTGCAGGTGGCTTTTGTGCAGAAAAAGTATCATTCAGAGTCCACTTGTGATTTAAAACTAATCTTTGGTTCTTCCACTTCCCATTCTTTTCTCTTCCCTTTATAAACAATCCAAAACTAAGGCAATTAGATGAGACCAAACAAGGTGGGAGTCTGCTCAGTGTTGGGGGAGGGAGACCCCAGAGCAGAGAGCTCAGAGTTTCAATGGGGTGAGAAGAGTGTATTTATAGGGGATGGCAAGAGGTGTCAGAGCACAGTCAGGGTGAGTAGAGTGGTATTAAATTAAAAGTAGATATACTGATGTGGCCTCACGCTTTTCAATATACAAATAGAGGATATATATTAATATGTGCATACATATGAATATATAGCCCCTCCCTCTGTGCACCGAGAGTGCCTACGGGAGCAACAACCAGTATCAGTGAGCACACCTAGTACACAGACCTCAGTTTCTCAGCGCTGTCTCTACCGAAAGGAAGCAGGGGTCCTTGGGGAAAAAATGATTCCAGAGCTGAGGCAGAGAAAATAGAAGCCTGAAATATCTATTTTGTGCCAGAAAGCAAAGAAATTCTCAAAAAAAAAAAAAATGGGGACTATTCAGAAAGACCTAGAACCCAGCTTGAAAGGGTTCCCACTGGTCAAATCTGGGACAGTTCAGGCATTGGAATAAATAATGGGAACAACATACATAAAAGAAGAAACCAGGAGTTCGTTCTGATCTACATAAATGAATAATACATGGAAAGTTTGCTGTTTACACAGTATCTCCTCACAAAATACTTATTGATTGCAACAAAGGAAACAAAGGAGGAAACAAAGAAAAGCCTGGAAGATACCGTTTTCAGTACATGATCAAAGAGAATATGATCACTATTGAGGCGAACTAAATTTGTTCTCCAACTAATAAGATGCAATCAGCACCTTTTTGTAATATTCCTGCCCGAGTGTCCTAACCTGAGTTTAAACAAGAGTAAACTCAGGCAAACCCGAATCCAGCGACATCCTACAAAATAACTGGCCTGAGATCTTCAAAATTGTCAAGAACATGAGAGCAGAAGACAGAGAAACCATCCCAGACCCAGGGAGATGACGAAGACATGACAAATGCAACAGGATTCTCAGTTGTATCAGTACCCTCAGAAGGGAATTGGGAGACAACTGGTGAAAATCAAATGGTTTCTGAAGATTAGATGAAAGTAATGTAAAAATGTTTGTGTTCTGATTAGGTTGTGAGTGTATTAGAAAATGCCCTTGATTGACTGGATCACACTACAGCATTTGGGAGTCAAAGGGTATCATGTCCGCCAATTACAAATATTTTGAGGGAAAGTGGTCTTTGTGCTGTCCTTATAACTTTTCTGCAAGCCTGATATTGTTTCAAAAATAATAAATATTTGATTTATTACATTTTAAATTCAAAGCTCTAGTTACTTATACTTTAAGTATATATACATGTATACATTTTATTGTTCTAGGTATAGATTTGATGAAACTTTCAGTCATTTTTATGAGTGCTATAGTTTAACTAAATTATTTTAAACATTTTAAATTTTATTTATGAACTTCATTCAATTTTCTAATGACTTCAAATTTTCCATTAATGAATAAGCTTTCATATATATTTAAATAATTCATAAATATAATTAAAATGATATATATAATGCCTCATGTGCTCTTAAAATTTTTAATATGGTTTACAAATTTATAAAATTTCAATTTAAAATCATGTCTAAATTAACTATTGAAATATCACACTTAAGCCCTGGTATAGTTTAGTTGGTTGGGCATTGTCCCACAAACCGAAAGGTCACCAGTTCAATTCCTGGTCAGGGTGTATGCCTACGTTACTGGTTCAGTGCCTGGTTGGGGCAGGTATGAAAGGCAACCAATTTATGTCTCTCTCTCATGTTGCTGTTTCTGTCCACTCTTCCTCCCTTTCCCTCTCTCTAAATAAAAATAAAATTTTTAAAAAAGAAAGAAATATCACATTTAAAATTAGAACAGTAAAGCTTACGCATTAGATACTCTAGGCCAGTTTTGAAAATATTGTAACTATTTTAAATATTTGAAAGTATAGGTATTTAAAATATTTAAAATACTTAATAAACTTAGAGATTTTTCTTATGTTTACCCCAAAGTTGAAGACACTAAAATATCAATGATATCATCACAAGTAATTTTACATTAGCTTCTGAACTGCATTTACTAGTAGTAAATATTGAACATAGATTTGAGTTGGTTTTTGAGATATGTTTATTTGCTAAGGCCACCATAACCAAATATCACAGACTGGAGGGGCTTAAACAATATACACTTATTTTGTAACAGTGTTGGAGACAGAAAATCTGGCTGAGACCAAGGTGTCAGCAAGTTTGGTTTCTTCTGAGGCCTCTCTCTTTGGCTTGCAGATGGCAGCCTTCTTGCTCTTTCTTTCTTTCGTCTTTATTTTTTCCACAGGGTCTTTCCTTTGTGCAGGTATTTCTTGTATCTCTCCGAGTGTCAGGTTTCTTTTTCTTATGAAAATACTAATCAGATTGGATTAGAGTCTACCTCATTTTAACTTAATTACCTCTTTAAAGGCCCTATCTTAAAGTACAGTCAGACTATGAGGTACTGGGGAAGGGTAGTGTTTCAACTGTGAGTCGAATTTGGCAGAGGAGGGGAGGACACACTTCAGCCCATAACATAGGGTGTGGACTATAAATATTCAAGACATTTCTCTAGGTTAGACTCTCTAAACCAATGCTAAGCCAAATCTAGACCACTGAAGATTACCGTGTCTGTCAAGTAGAGGTTGCCTTGGTATCCAAGAGCCTTGGATTCATTGCTCTATTACCTAATTTTGTGGTCTGATCTGAGTTTGCAACACTAGCCCAGGTTGATTGATATTCAAATAATCTATGTAAGCTTTCATTCTGTTTCTGAATTGTTTTTAAATTCTTTCTAGCAGCAATGCCACAACTCCTATAAATGTTTAAATGATATCTGATTATATCGAGCATATCTCTGATGTCTTGCCTTTCTCTGTGGTCACAGCTCTAAGGTCAAACCAAAGCAACTACAGGAAATTGGAAATTCCCTTCATGTAAACTCATGAAGGTGACTTTCACCCAGTACAGAAGAGAGAGCGATTAGAGAACTGTTGTGCCTGAGTCCATGGTACACTAAGGAAGTAATTTTAACCTAAATGCAGGGCCAAGGAGAGGGAATATGTGCAATGTCTATGAGAATCAGCAGGACAGTGGGCCAGAGACAGAGTACCAAAGAATGAGCTAGCTGACCAAAAGGAAATTAAACAAGAAATCGAGCAGTGCAATAAAGAGTAAAGAGCATTAAGAACCAGACTATTTGGCAAGCTAATGTTGGTAATTGGCCAAATCACTTTATCTCTCCAGACGTTGGCTTGAAGGAAGGTCCCTTCAAAATCTGAAATATCTATGATTTCTCCTCACTGTTTTTCTAATCTATTTAAAGACTTCTTCAGCTAAATAGAGCAGTCTTTCCAGGTTAAGTGTAATTTTCTCCAAGTGATAGCTCAAGTGTGTTATCCAAGATTCTGGTTGCAAGTAACAGAAATCCCATTTCAACCTTATTATAAAAACATGGAGGTATTTCCCATAACTGAAGAAAAGAATATGTCTGTGCCCCAGAAATAATCATAATCAAACACTTGGACACTTTCAGAACTCGCACTTTATTCATTACTCTGTTCCTTTCTCTATCGTTATTCTCTTCTGACTAAACAAACAGCCTATTTCTACAGATATGTACACATCTCTCTCCACCCCTATTTCTCCTCCCTCTTCCCTTTCCTTCCTTCCCCATCCTCTTTTTCCTAAGTCCAAAACCCCAGAGAAAGGACATAACTCAGCTTTAATCAGAAGCCCAGTCCCAACTAAAATTTAAACTCTGAAATTCTCAGGCTGTGTAGCGCTATGTTCCCCAAGATTATAGTAACTATGACAACCTGTGAATAAATGAGAAAAGGTGATCACGCAACAAAACAATGCACCCAGTCCGATGAGGGTTCGGGAGAAAGTGTAGGAGAGAGGAAAGAGAGAAGTCTGGGACGCCCAGGCACTCCGTCATCAGAGCAGCAGTTCGTTCTTTCTCGTTTGACTGGTGGCAACAACAGAAGCAAAAGCAGCAGTGCAGTGTTGACTGGATGAATATTCCCTTTGTGTGCTTCCTATTTCAGAACACACTTCTCTTAGATAAGCAGTTCTGTAAACTACCTGACACAGGACCAGCCTCTTCAATGTTATAGTATCTCTTAGAATAATGTTATTAAACAATAGACAATAACAATAAACTATCTTAACTGAAGGAAATATCTATCTGTTCCTTCGTGGAAACCAATTGTGAGCCAGAATACTCCTCCAGGGCACAATAGTATACGCTTCCTTTAAGAAATTCACTATCTTGAACTAAAAAGGAATTTAAGGGATCTTATGTTTGTGTTGTTGATGCTGTTGTTCCTGCTATTGTGAATGGATCTCCCCCCATTACAGCTACCAAGAGATTTTTATAGATACTACATGAGTGGGCCAAGACTTTCCAAAACTATGTTAAATCATGAGGGTTTATTGGAAATACCACCAAGGAAGTATTTCCCAAAGTATGTTTTGTAGCACATTAGTCTTTTAATGCATCTGCCTCCACCTACCAAAAATTATGTGATTAAATAAGGTTGTGAAATTACAACCATGGCTTTCTCCTGGAAAATTGCAATGTGGCCTATCATTGAGTCTGAGAAGTTCCCAAGTAAAGAGAGCTCTTTAAGTTTGTTTAGCCTAAGTTCCCAACAAATTGTCCAGTGAGCAACACCCTTTCACTTTCACCTTGACTCACCCAATCATGTCTCTGTTACTTGAGGCTTTTTATTGTCATTTGCAGGCCCCAAAAATACAAATCTCACAGATTCAAGCAGAAAGAAGAATGTACTGGAATCCAAGGAAGAGTTGATATCTGAGACTCAGTGAAAAAATGAATATGGAGCAATTCTGGAAGCCTCTCTGTCAAACACTGCCAGTAGTAAAGCTAAGCTACAACTATTCCCTAGTCTGTCTTGTAACTACAAATTCCAAATTCTCGAAAGAGGAAATTGATCAACCACACTAGGGTCAAGTGTCCATTCCTGAATTAGTCACCAATAGTCAAGGTCAGATGGTAGGCATTGCACCTGGTGAGCCATCCCTGGTTCTTAAAGGCTATTTCTACAAAGAGATTATCATGAGTTGAGAACACACCCGCAAAAATATCTACTCTCAAATCTCTTGAAACTAATATGTTAAAACACACTTTGATAAAAACCACTTAATGTGATATTTACTCCTCTGTTTTTAAATTCTCATCGGAGGACATTTATCCATTGCTTGTTTCTTTTCTTGAGAGTCAGAGAGAGAGAGGAAGGAAGAGAGGAAGAGAGAGGGAGAAACATCAAATGGTTACCTCCCATTCACACCCAGACCAGGGATGGCACAGGTCCATACTGGGGACAATACAGGCTCCATCCAGAACCAGGATGGAACCTGGAGCCTAGGTGTATGCCCTGACCAATATCAAGCCCGCAACCCTCCAGTCATGGAAGAATGCTCCAACCAACTCAGCCACACCAGCTGGAATGTGATATCAACTGGTGATTTAATAATAATTTGGTTAATTTTGTTATGCAGTATACTCTTATTTATAATTGTTTTGAAACTTAACCAACAATGAATTTCAATGTTTCCTTCCTTCCAAATGCAGTTTTGCTGTCAACTAAAATTATTATAAATAAAATTAAGTTATATAATATGTTATATGCATAAATTTTGAAATGCATTCCAAGTAAAATGTTTCTTAAATGGTTTCTTTAATAAAGTGTCCAAAGTAGTTTGTTCATATATTATTTGAGATTTTTGCAACTCTATTTATGAGAGCACTTTCTTTGTGTATAGTTTTGTTTCTCTTTTCCATTAAAACTATTTCTGGATACTTGATAATGAGTTGTATATTTTAAATTAATAGACTTTATTTTCTTAGATAAGTTTTAGTTTACAGAAAAGCAGAAAATACTGTCAGTTTCCATATACCTCTTCTCCCCACACTTACACAGTTTGTCCTGTTATTCACATCTTTCATTAGTTTGCTAAATCTGTTATAATTGATTAATCAATACCTAAAAGTTATTAACTGAAGTCTGTGGTTTACATTAGGGATCACTCTTTATGTTATTCAGTTTTGTGAATTTTACCAAATGCACACTGTTTTGTGTCCACCGTGACGTTATCAAAGCAAACATCTCTCAAGCCCTAAATATCCCCTGTGCCCCACCTACCCATCTCTCCCAATTTACCTTCCTTTACCTTTGACTGCCACTTATTTTTTTTGTCAACAATAGTTTTGCTTTTTCAAGAATGTCACATAATTAGAATCATATAGTATGTAGCTATTTCAGTTGGCTTTTTTCACTTAGCAATATACATTTAAGTTTTCTCCATGTCTGTTCATAACTTGATAGCTCATTTTCCTTTACCACTGAATAGTATTCCATTGTATGGGCATAACACAGTTTGTTTATCAGGAAAAATGAAAACAAATACTTACTAAACGCCTACTGTACTCCAGACAATCTTCCAAGCCCTGGCACTGGAGTAGTATCCAATAGAGTTGAAGCCCCCAACCCCAAGGGGTATTACATTTCAGTAAGGAATACAGACAAAATAGACAAAAAAACAACCCAGAATAATTCTAAAATGTGCTTCTGAGACTGAAAGGCAACTGTAGTAAACTGTAAAGAACAATGACTTTGGACTTAGAAGACCTGCATGTGTGTGCCAGTTTATACACATTGTAGCTGAATTATTTTAAACAAATCCAACTGTTTTTTTCTGAACCTGTTTCCCTACATGATAAATAGGAATAATAATATCTATTATTGTTAGGATTAACTAATATAATACCTGAGACAATCCCTGCAAGAAAATATTATTGCAGAATTCTTTTTATTGCCCAATATTAAATATTGCAGAATCCTTGTTGCCTGATACAAAGCACATCTGATGTTTTATCAACTTCTGTGGGACATCGTGCGTAATAGCAGAATAACACAGGTAGAAGGCCAGGACGAAGGTGGCTAAACTCCAAAATGAAATACAGATAATCTTTTCTCAACTATTAGCATTTTTAGAAGAAAACTCAATATCTTTATAGCAGGCAGAGATAACAATCTGTGATATTTTGAAATGTTTATTTGAAATAAATGTAACCACATTTTAAAATGCCAAAAATATTTATAAAACATAATGAAATTTGGAGAGGAAATATTAAACGCCATGTCACAGTTTTACATTTTAGGGTGAAATCTGACAACATAAAATGAAAATATACTATAAATTAGAATTTGATGTGGACCACCAATTTTGCTCCATTAATTGTATTCACTTGACAAAATAAAATCTGTTTTTTTTATTTTTATGAAGAACATTATAGAAAGATGTTTTATCTATGCTAATATATTACACAGTCAATAGAGGTATGTATAGTCCCTTGACATAGAGGTTTATATCTTTATTGTAATATTTCTGTGTCTCAATCTATCTCTCAAAAGTCAGATGCATATTTCCAACTGCCTTTTGAATTTTTCTGCCTGAATAACTCACTGGCACATCAAGTTCAACAGGTTCAAAATGGAATTCACAATTTTTCTATCTAAACTTTGCCCTTCTGTTGATATCATCCTCCCATAGTCAGGAACTTCATTCAGTTTCAATGACTATAAGATCATCAATTTTATATCAACTCCTTCTTTGTTTCTTTTTCCAACCCCTTCTTTACCTTATCTCCACCATCTCTCTATCTCAATTCCGTACTGCCCTTTACCTACGTCAGACCAAACGCCTACTCCTGGTTTCAATCTGTCTACTGGCTTCCGAAGAAGTCCATGTTCTAATCCTCAGAAGTGGTTACACAGTAAAAGTAAACTTTGCAGATGTGATTAAGATTAAGGACCTTGAGATCCAGGGAGTATTCTGGATTACTCACAAATCCTTAAAGTCAAGGAAGCTTTCCTCATGTGATCCAAGAATAGTATGACTAAATAAAAAGTGTCCGAAGGATGTCACTTCACTGGCTTTGCTGGTGGAGGGAGGTGGCCACGAGACAAGGGATACAAGTGTCTCTAAAAGCTGGAAGAGGCCAGGGCAACATTCTCCCCTTCTGCCTCCAGAAAGGCATGCAGTACTGCCAAAACTTTGGTTTCGGTTCCATGAAACCCATGTCAGAATTCTGACCCATGGAAATATAGGATAACAAAGTTGTGTTGTTCTAATCCACTAAGTGTGTGGTAATTTGCTACAGCAACAACACAAAAGGAATACTCTGCACTGCTGGATTGATTGATTTAACACCATCCTTACTCTATCATTTCAACTCATTAAACTTTGCAGCAACCTTTTGCCTGCCTAGTATAATTCAAATGACTCAATCTTACCTACAAAAGATCTTTTAATTTCTTTGCAGACATTTGACTATTTCTTTTCACCACTGCCCACCTTCGGAATGTTTGTAAGCCAGTCCCCAAATCAGTCCACTTTATCGCCACTGTGCCTCTGCATATCTTTTGTCTGGAATATGCTTCCTCTCATCTCTACTTGTTGAAATACTAGTTATCCTGAAATTCAAATTTCATTGTCATCTTCTTCAAGTGGCCTTCTGTGATCTCTTTAGTTAGAAATGAATCATTTTTCTCTTCTGTGCTTGTTTCTTACCATTGTTTATGTCTCTTAACTTTGTTTTACTTCCTTCTACATTTTAGTACAGAAATGTTGATTTGTCTTTATTAAATCTATGAACTTTTTAAGAATAAAAATTTTGACTTTTATCTTTGAATCTGTTATGTGCTGAATTTGGCTCATTGCACTAAATAAATACTCAAGAATTCTTTGTTGGCAAAAGGGAACAATAAGAGAATGGTTAAATAAAGAAATATAGAAAAAACATTTACATAATTTCCACCCAACCAGTTTAAAGTAGACCTGGTATAACATATCTGATCTGCTTTAAAAGGAACACTTTAGATTTTTAAAACTACTTCATTGAATTATGGCACTAAAGAGAAAATATCATATTATGGTCTTTAGAGGCAATCACAAAAATACGTCTTTTGATACAACAATATTATCTGGGGCTCTCTGCAACACACCTGCAATAAATAGTGTGTATAATCTTTAGACCAGGAACAATCTTGTAGTTTGAACAACTTCCCTATGGTTGATATGGTTCTTTAAAGATATTCAAATATTTATTTCTCCATTCTCTGATTTTCTTACTTTTCCATAATTTGAAAATGACAATTTTGTTGTGTCTAAACAATGTCATCCAGAACCTTAGGCAATAGTGAGACAAATGTGCCAAACATGTGGATGACAGGGGAATTGTTTTCCTACAAATGATAACCACATGAAAGTTCTTAGAATGTCCTCCTGGCTTTGGGATAGTTTAGACAAAGAAAAGGAAATTATATGCGCTGAAGTAAGAGTCATACAAAAACAAAATGGATAAAGAAACTGGTTTGATATTCTTAGAAAAGAGAACCATTATCTTTATGTACGTAATATTTTCATTATTCCTACAAAATGTTGGCTCTACTTCTAACAGGGCACTGTTGAAAAAAAAGATAATCACTGTTGTTGAAACTAACATTTGGAGACATATAGAGAATACTAGTTAAAGTATATGGAGGAGATCATTCATTGAATGCCTGCTCTGTTGGACACTAGACTATGAATTCCGAACACCAAAATTAATAATGTAAGGCTTTGCCCCCAAGAAGCTTAAATTGCTAACCAAGTTACACTTGGTTAATTCACTAAGGGGCTAACTGGCTTTCCAAGATTTGTTTTAGTGATTTGCCTTTTGGTAAACTGACCTGCTTTTGAGAACTTCTGAGAATTTCTGAGAACAGAGAATATAGTAGTAGTGATAGGCAATAAAATGATTTTAATTAAGTGAAATGAAGAGAATGACAGAAATTTTCACGGAATTATTTGATGGTCTAAACAAGAAGAATCTAGCTTTCTGGATGAGGTGATACCTAAGACAAATCCTGAAGAAAGAGAAGAAAGTAGCCAGGCAAAAGTGAGACGTCTACAACAAAGGAAGAATCGAGAACATTCTGCGATGTCTGAGGAGCTCCAAGCAGATACGGCCACCTGGAATAAAATGCCTGAAGTAGGATGTGCAAGGTGCGGCCTGCAGTGGTAGACAGCCACCAGAACATGAAAGTTCTTGTGGGCTCTACCCCTGTATTTGTATTTTGTTTCTGACAAACCCTAGGAAAACTAGACAGGAAAAAGCTGAGATGTCACTAAGATTGAGAGAAGAAAAAGTGGGAGAGAGGGCATTAATTTTGTAGATCAGATTACACGAGCGAGGCAACAAAGGGAAGAAAAGGGGCTTGGTTGTACTTGAGCTTCTGTAGAGATGTGAATGGACTGTGTGTTGCAACAGATATCAGTCTGGAGAGATGAGACGCACGGGGGTCACTGAGGAAGCAATCGCAATAATTCGTGCAAGACTCTTAAGGCGAAGTCCAGGAAAGAAGAAAACAAATGTGAGAAAAAAATCGGAAGTGATATTAACATGCTTTGGAGACCCACTGGCTATGGGGAAGGAAGAATCTACAGATGTGCTGAGTGATCTCCAGCCTGGGAAACTGGGGGAGCGATGCTGGCATCAAACAATGTTAAACCTCGTGAAAGTGGCTCACAGTTCATCGTGGAGGTTCATTGGTTTATTTCGTTGACTTGTACATATCAGTCCAGCATCATCATGAAAGAGCTTAAAGATATTCAAGAGCTAAAAATGTATAACTTAGTGTAATGTTTCATTTAAAATATTTTTTTTATTTTACCCTAACATGCTGTAATACATGAAACAAGATGCATGCAAGTGGATCTTAGAGTCATTTCTATATATGTTGACTTGGCAAAAAGAAAGAAAATAACTGCCGCATACCTGTTACATGTGTTTTAGAGTATGTTTGCATAGTATGTGCTCTAATACACACAAAATTAGAAGAAAATGATGCCCACGAAAGTTCAGGCAACTTAGAGGTAGTCATCTTTGACTTCATCTATAACCTAAACCTTAACTTCATTATTGGCTGTCTGTGCCCAAGGCCACAGACTAACAAATGTTCTTCTTATCAGAGTGCAAAGGTAGGCCATAGACAGAGTAATAATTTATGTGTTGGGAGTACTTAGTTTTGTACATTTTTACTAAAGTGGTAATGCATTTGATCCTATGGCGTGTGATAGGTCAAAACTGTAATATATCATTTGGACACTGGATGGCAATACATATTTTAAATCTACTACTGTCTGCTTCCTTGTGTTGTGACATCCTTACATTGGGTTTGCATAACAAAGCTTCATTTCTGAAATCCTATTTAGTGTCTGGCTTTGTGAGCCTGGCAGTGTATTTTTGCCAATAGAAAATAAAAAAGGCAGTTTGGCTCAACCTTCCAGTCAGTCTATCCAAACACTTGCAACAAGTCAATCATATTATCCTGGATGGATAATGATGAATACAGTACATGTAGTAAATCAACTCCAGGAGGCCAAGGGCTAAGCTAAGGATTTTTATGGTGAAGTTAAGAATCTGAACACATTCAAATACTATCTGTCCCAGTGGGAAATGTGAGCATCAATAATTCTGTAGCATCCACATTGGATGAACACATTCTGCACTGGATGTGGTCTGGGTGTGAGTATATCTCACTGTCCCCCAAATTGGGAGATCTGTGTAATCTTTTATTACATGAATCTGTTTGAGACAGCATAACTCCAGATTAAGAATTTAAGGGAGAAGAAATGAGGAGAACAGTGTCAACTGCCTGGAATTTGGTATTCAGACAGAAGGTGGATTGTGTGTGAAAATTAGAGAGAAGGAGATCTTTATCATATTTGTTTCTGCATGTTAAAAAGAAAGGATTTCCCCTTATCCTAAAGAAGGAATATAGAGGTGTGTGTGGTTTGATGTTTTGCGTTTACTTGTTTTTATGGAGGTTTGTTGTCATTGTTCATTTGTGAAATAGTCAAGCGTGTGACTTGCAGTCAGACTTTACAGTCCACAAAGTCATATGACAGGTCTCTCAGAGGGTTACACGGGATAAACTCTAGGAAAGCTCAAACTTTTCGGAGATGAACCTTTATAATGGATTAGAAATCAAAGCTAATGAGTAAATCACTGAAGCCAGCCATGTGCCATAAAAAGCACAGATCTTGGCCATTACCCTAGGCAGTGGCTCAGAATGGTAATAAGGAAAAGTAATTTTAAGAATTACCTTCACCCGAAAGCATCTAGTGAAGTTCAGCTCTCGGGACAGCTGTCAGAGCTGAACTGGCTTCAGCTGCAGGTGTATGCACTCGGGCCAGAGAGCTTTCTTCTCATCTATCACATCTTGCTCTGCTAAACCCCACTGCCATTCTCTGTGTAGTACAAGCAATGTTTGAAACACAAGTAAATATTATCTTTAAACAAATAGCACCCGCAACAAGCACTAGTTTCCATGAGAAAAGTATATATTACGTGTATACTGCTCAGGTGTTATCTTCTATTTTACAATATGATTTATATGTGAGTTTAACTGAGATTGTTGAAAATTACAGGTGATGCTGAAATATTAAAAAATCATTTTACAGCTTAAAATATCAGAAAACAAATATATTTTATTGGATTTTAAGCCTTCTAATTTCTAAAACAGTAGAATTAAGAACAATTGTATCTTCTCTGAATGGCTAATTTTCAGTTTCTGGGCATACATCTAGGTAACAATAATATGCTAAAGAGAAATATTACATTTAGACATAATAGAGTACATACTTGTTCAAGCAGTGATATAAAAAATTATTTCCATGATTGCATGTATGTGCCCATTTGCACATTTATATATGCCATTTCCCAGAAGCCTGGAAAGTGTGCTATTTCTAGATGATTTATTATAGTTGTAGAGAGGCACCACGAGAACATGTAGGCAGGAGGTTGTTGGAGGGTTGCTCACAGAGGTTATCATCAAAAATCCAGTGGATCGTAAACTTGACTCAATATTAGACATAATTGGGAAAGTATTTTTAAAAATATGTATTCTAAGCTACATTCTACCTCTAGTGAATCAGAATAGGTAGGCAGTGGATGTGCACATACTTCTGTTAGAAATTATAAACCACCCCTTTCGGTTGGGGAGCCATGGTCCATAGGGCATTCCTCCAGGTTAAGCTTCCTTCAGGATGGCTCAGACCTAGTCACCATTCTACATTCTTCTTGATCTTCTGGAAATAACATGTTCTATTTTCCTGCCAATGAATAGAAGGGTATCTTACCTACCCTTCTGGGTATCTGTGGCCTTTTACCCTCGCCCTCACCCTACTAGCTTCCCTCTTTTAGAATTGTTCATGTGGGGAGCAACCACTAATTCCTACAACCAAAAACACTCCAAACTCCAAGGGAATATGTGTTGAGATCATACTTGAAGCTATGGCAAAGGCTCATGGTTATACCTCAGTCCATAATTCTGCAGCCCAAGTCAATATCCAGTACATGCCTGCCTAGTCTCCCCAAATGTTTCTTGACTTAGAGACCCCCATTGGACTAGGAAAGGGAGCACACTCTTCTTCTCTCTGGAAAGAAAAGAGTCAAAATATTTTCTATTCCTACAACTTTCTTTAGAAGATTGGTCTTTCTAAACTGTAGTTTTCTAGATGCTACAGATGAGTCCTGCCAGTTGAGAGACTAGTATCTTCATTAGGTAAAAGGAGATAAATTAAGTAATTCTCTTTAGAATATGGCAGAACTTTGTTGTTTTCAGCATTCAGCTTTAGCCAACTTCAGGAAAAGTCCCATTTAACATCCTTTTCCATGGATATTTAAACTCAGTGAGTTGAGCCCAATAATAAAAATGTGTGATGGCTAATTTTATGTGTTAACTTGACTGGGCCACAAGACACCCAAATATTTGGTTAAACATTATTTCTAGGGTATTCATGAGGGTGTTTATGGATGAGACTGACATTTGAATCAGTAGGGTGAGAAATAAAGATAGCCCTTCCCCAGTCCATTGAAGGCCTAACTAGGATAAAAACTTGTATAGGAACATGTTCTTTTCCAGTCCACCTGGCTGTCTTCAAGCTGGGAGATGGGTCTTCTCCTGTTTCTGAACCTGGACTTGGATTGATACTGGGTTAGCCAAAAAGCTTGTTCAGTTTTTCCCATAAAAATAAAATATACAGCTTTCATTTTTCCAAAGAACTTTATTGATTTAGATATTTTGAGTATGTCAGCTATCTCCAATATGGTATAACGTTAATGATTGTTCTCAATTAATGTCTCAATTTTATCACTGTCAACTTCAGCTGGTCTACCTGACTGGAGCATCATTCAGTACGAAATCTCCAGCACAAAACTTCGCAAACCACTTTGACACATTCAATCAGTCACAGTACCTTCTCCATACACTGCATAAATCTTTTTTTTTATTTCAGTTGCATTTTTACCTTTCTTGAAATAATAAAGCATAATATGCCAAAAATGTTGCACATTTCCTTCCATCATCAATATTAAAATGTTTACACAAAAATTCACCAATTTTTGATGTTTTTTAAATGTACACTGATATGACAGCTGTCACAATACAATCTAATAAAACTGTTTTGAATGAAGTTAAATACACTTAAGTGCTACTAGAGCCATCTTATGGAAAAAACCAAATGAACTTTTTGGACAACCCACTACTTACTGGCTGTCCTAGTTCTCAAGCTTCAGACTGGACTGGAAGTATACCAGGGGCCCTCCTAGGTCTCCAGCTTGCCCAATGGAGATCTTGATACTTCTCAGGCTCTATAATTGCATAAGCCAATTTCATATGATAGATAGGTGATAGATATATAGATGAGAGATAGGAAGATAGATAGATAGGTAGATAGATAGATAGATAGATAGATAGACAGGTAGATAAAAGCAGGTAGATGATATCTCCTGTTGGTTTTATTTCTCTGGAGAACCCTGATGCAGATATGTAATTCTTTCTTACCACCCTCCATTAAACTGATTCTGTGGGCCTGGTTCCTCCCCCTCACACGAATCCCCACCCAAGACTCCATAAGAAGCTCATCCCACAACTAGAAACTCTTCCCCATTTTCTGTTCTCTGCTTACTCAAAAGCAACTTCAACTAGCTTGTACTAACTCAGTTAAATTTTAAATTTGTCTACTATTCAGATATTTTTTTACCTTAGTTTTTAAAGCTCTGATAGCTTGATATTGGCCAGAGTGGGAGAATTTACACCAAAAAATTGGCAAATGCTAAAAATCTGGGTTTTTAAGGGGAGATCCAGTTTTACTAACACCAGTTAAATATAAAAGTTAAATTTAAAATTTTAACTTAATGCTACTCCTTCCTTAAGATTCATACACTGTACTATAAATAATAATGTTACATATTTTTAAACCATTAGTAAAAATGTTTTAAAAGTAAGATAGTAAAAAGAAAGTTAAAATAAAATAGTAACTCTTCATTCCCCTAACTCTAACACTATGGCTAGGTTCAGGCTTAGAAGCCTAGAATAGGGGAGAAGAACAGAGGAACATGACAAGCTTCTCTATTTTCTTTGCTTGCTTGCATAGCCCTCTTCCCCTACTTAGTAGTTACTGTTTCTAATCTTTCTAGGGTCAGACTTCAAAGGATAATAGTCTGGCATTAGTTCCCCTGGGCTGTAGTGGACGCACAGTTGCTATTCTCTTGTCTTGTGGGTTTCATTTAAGGTCATTTAAGGTCAGAGTTCTCAGGCTGGGGACTTCTAACAGCTGGTCTCTGGTTACTCCTCTGGCTCATTGCTTAGCTCATTCCCTCAGCCTTTGGACTCAGAGAGTCCAGCCTTTTGTTGAGGTTATACAGCTCCTCTAGGCAGTTCTCTTGGACAAGATCCCTTTTAAGCTCACTCCAGGTAGACTCCTATAAAAGGGTGAAGCCAGTAGGGGGCACAAATAGGGATTTGTAATGGGGTCCAGAACTCAGTGTCCAGGAAATAAATAAATATATATATATATATATATATATATATATATATATATATATATATATATAGGATGTCCTCACCCCCACGAGTCTGAGCTGGTGGGGGATGGGACTCATGGAGCAGGGCCACTGAGAGTTGTTTTGAATAGCAATAGTTTTGCAGACAACCTCTAAAACAGTCACTTAACATATCTATAACCTTTAACTGATTTCACAGATAAGTTAAACAGCTGTGGCAGTGCTTTGAGCCAGGGGGATGGGAGTGACTTTCAACCCATGATGTAATTGGGAGGCAACTCCCCCTGGTTACAGAGCCTGCATAAGAGCTTGGAGATGATTGTCTCCACATGACAGGGCCACACCTGCCCGGACTTACTATGGCAGCCCAGGAAAGCTGAAAAAATATGGGAATACTGGCACCTGTGGCCAATTGTGGAAGGACTCAGAAATGGTGCAGCGGACCAAGATTGGCACTAGGTTTTAACCCAAACGTGGCAGTCATGCGGCATCTTTTTGGGACCCAGTGTCTTGGGTAGAGAAGAACCACAGACTTCTATTTCTTTTTCTGAGATGTGGTACCTGGGACTGGGCAGAGGGGGAAGGAAGGACTATGTGTGGGTATTCTAAAGGACTTTGGGATCTCAGTGAAGACATTAAGTTGTTACTCTTACGTTTGTATAACTCTTTAAATAAATAATCCCTTTCCTTTTCACCAATCTCTGGCATTGAGAGACATCTTTCCCTGGCAGTGGACAAAGTGAATCTACTATGGGTTGGGGGACCCCTGGGGCACAAGGCTGGGTACATTCGGTAATAGTATATCATTCACCTCCCCGCCAGGTCTGTTCTGTAACACTTCCACCCACATTTGCCCTCTCCTCCATCTTCTCCCTCAGAAAATAGGTACTTGCCACCCTGCATCTACTCTGCCTCAGGAATCTCTTGTCTTTGGCTTTGCAAACATGAGGCTGGTCCCTGTGCCCTTCAGAGTCCTGGCAACACAGGTCAAGATCTCTAAGTAATTCTGCTGAAGCATCATTTCCCACTTGGGCCAGTGGTTACAACCTATAGTGTTTGGCATAGGATAGGTAAGAATTGGAACAACCCTTTTTAGTGAATATTTGTTTATATTGTTTGAAGTTTTGAACAGTGTAAATGTATTACATTGTTTAAAAAAAAGCAAGAGAGTGTTTGAAAAATGCTAAAACAAATACAGAGAAAAAGTTCACATCTCTTGACTTAGTAGTAATATGTTTGTGAGTTATTTTCTGAACTCTTCATGTGTTTAAATATTTCACAGTTTGTAACTTTAAAGGCAAAGATAAAATTGAAATACCACATCATATAATCGTTTAAAACATGCGCCGTGGAGTCGGAACAACAGCAGCAAGTCTGCCGTTTCCCCTCTGTCGCCCGGCCGAGTCGCCAGCCAATCTGGACGTTGTAGGATTGCCATCGTCTGCATTTTACAAACTAAACAAAGTGACATGTGTTGACGTGCATTGTAAATTGTAACATGTGATGCAAATATTAATTTTTTTTCTCTTTTCAAATGTCTTAAATTTGGGGGCCATAGTTGATTCTGCTTTATATACTCTCAGCTAGTATTAGCTCAGTCCCTGATTGTGGGACTGCTGTTGCTGTCTCCATTTCTTGAATGTAAACTCAGTTTTCTCAGTTAGCAATGCCAAATAATCTTTGCGCGGGGGGAAAAGTCACTAGGCATTGTAGCCTTGCCTTTTGTTCCTTGAAATTCATCCTCTATATGGGAAGAATGGCTGTGTGCTCAACATCATCCAGGGCCACTGCTCTTTCTAGCAGCATGGTTTCAGTGTGTCCATGGCTTCCTTGCCTGCTCTTGGCATGGCTGGAGATAAACCAACACATTAATAGACTTTACTGGGTACTTGGGGATACCTTGGGAGAAACAGAAGAAGAAAGAAGAGGAAAATAAAGAAGAGGGGGAGGAAAGAAATAACATTAAGCCAAATAAAGATTTAAAACACAAGATAAAAGAAAAATGTACTAGACCAAATAATCTTATAAAATTCTATTTTTTCTTCAGAAGTCTCAGACCCTATCCCAGCCTAGACTTTGTGCAGAGGGCTCCATGGGAGCACACACCATCAGTGGGTGCCCACTGAAAGGCACTTTTACAATTCAAAATGCATTGTCAAAGAGTAGAATACACACGTAAACACACATGCACACAACCGTCTTTTAATTCAAATTTAATACAATGTAAAGACTTACTCATTAACTAGGAACAGTTTGGACTATTTATCAGGTGGACCAGAATTAGTGTCTGAGAAACTCAGAATTTTAAAGGGGTGCTAAGCTTCAAAAAAACAAAACACTTATTTGTTTGAGTTTGGTGTTAATAATATAAATCACATTATACAATTCATTCGAAGAAATTAACATATACGGTGAGCTGAAGAGTTGCATTTTGTGATTTTTCTGTGGTCTAAGATTTAACAGAAAAAGACAGAGCCCTTACAGAATTTTTCTAGGGATCTATAAAGTTCAAACTTTTCTTATAAGTTATAATGTAAACTCAAAGAAATTGACTTTGTCCCTGGAGAAACATTTTTTTCTCACCTGTTTTTTAACTTAATTACCTAATATTTTAATAGAGATAGTCTTAAAGCTCAGGAAGTAAAACAAAATGGAAAAGATGCATAAAGGTTCTTGAGATATAAATTACCTCAGGCAGATCAAAAACATGAGAGCCATTATTATAGTAGGAGAATAAAATACAGACATTCTAATCAAATTAATAAAGAAAAAGAAAAAAACTTTCCACTGCCAAACAGATTCAGTATTATGGAACAAATTCACTTTCTGATATAAGTATAACATGAATCATGTCCAATTATGTAATTTGAAAACTCTACCACAAAGAAATGGAGTACAATCAGCAATCCTTCGGGGGAAAAAACCCTCCTTAGAAAGGAGCTTGCCCTCTAATTCATTTAAACTGTTCAACGTACATTACATTTTGAATAATAGCAAATATTTAATCAGTCCAAACGGCAACTCCCTAGAGATCCAACTAGTTCTGATTCACTTTCAAGCAAACATTCCAACTGGAAGATCCCTTGCCTGCAGAATGGATGTGGGGGAAATGGAATGACATTCGAGCAGTCCAGGGTACTATACTAGTCCCTAGCTGTCCATTAATGCGTTCAAAATAGGTCTTGGAAGTGCATGTTGCATACCGGTCTCAGTGGTGTGAAACATATTGCCAGCTTCGATGGAACTTACTAAATAACAAGGAAATGGTTAAACGAGTAACGTGATACGACCTGGTAAGAACCATACCTACGGAGGTGCAGTGTTCTCTGGAAATACGAGGCAGAAGCAACTAAAGGTGTCGTGGGGTCTGTGGGTGTGGAAGGGAGCGGACTCCAAAGAAGTGTTCTAAGATACATGTTTCTTTCTTCCCCTTGCCTCCCCTGTTTCTCCTCTATTTCTCTCTTTTTCCTTTTTCCTGTCTTAGTCCTAATGTCTTTTTTTCCCTTTTTTTTCCCTACCTGCCTGCTACCAGTTCCTTTACTCTTTCTGCAGTTGGGATTGACATAGGACTGAGCAACAGTTCTCTTTATAACTAAAACTCACTTAATTTGTATATAAATTCAGTCACCTAAACCCACACAGAAATCTACAGCCTGGTGGAGTGAGTGAGCATTGAAGTAGCAGCCAGAAGTTCTAGATTCCAATCCTGATTTGGCTGTGTAGCAATACCTGTGTAGCTAAAGGCAAATGACATCTTAAAGTCTCAGTCTTCATCTTCAAAATAGGCCTGCCTTACAGGGATGTTGGAAAAAGGAATGTAGAAGAATAGTGTATAAAATGCAGAGTCAGTCAACAAAAGGGGGTCTTCTCATCAAAGGAATAAATAAGTCCAAAACATGTCTAATGTAACTCAGCCGGGAGACGTTTGAGGACAGTGTTTTGAAATACATGCAAAGTTATACTGCAATTATGCCACCGACAAAATGAATTAAATAAGAATGGAAATAGTTGGGGCCTTACTTTACAGAAGTCTATTTTGTTTTTAATAGATTTTGTTAACGAAACGTAAGTCTCCAAACATGACTGATAGTTTGAAGAATTTTTTTAAACTAAATGTCCAGCATATATCCAGCTCATTTCACTTACATACCCTTTCCCAGTAGAATGAAAGCTTCATGCCATGGGAACACTGGGAGCTATCTCAGGCACTAAATGGACTTAGTTAATTCTGCAACATACTCAAATGTAGATTTACATTATTACTTATATTTTTATTTTTAAACATCTAAAAAATACTGAGCAGTCTACACTTTATTTTCCAATATCTTTTTTTGAGGACACTACAGAATCCTAAAAAAAAAAAACCCAACAATGTTAGCTCAAAGGAAAAAAGAGCCTAAGAGTGAGTTACTGTGACCTCTTGCATTTATAAAAGACCTTCATCCAGGACCTAACGTGACAATCTGCTCTTCTTGCAGTATTTCCAGATAGAAACCGCCTTTTAGGAGAAACCCTAGAAAAAGTATATTTTAAACTATCTATATTTGTATTTTATAAAATAATTTATCTGATTTATTTTCTTATAAGATGATTTTTTTTAAGTTTCCTTTTCTTGGCAAGGCACTGTTCAAGACAAGGCATGTCAGGGAAACTACTTCTATTTTGGCCATTGACTAATTCAGTCACTCTTAGAACAAATATTTATTTAGCAACTGGTGTGTGCCAGGCAGCCTTTCAAAGTTTATTCCATTTAACTCTCACAACAACACTGTGATGTATGTATTATCCACATTTTAAGGGCAAAGATGCTTGGAGATAGAGACAAACCAGGTAAGATTCTGTCAAAGGCATGTATATATAACATCTGTCATCCATGACTTTGTGGAATTAGTTTGCTCATCTAAGTACATTGGGCAGCAAACATCAAAACCTGTTTGGAACTGTTTTTCAGTGGCATCCCTTTCACTGTGGAAAGGCTCTTTGGAGTCACTGGGTCTTGGCTGAGGGTGCTCAGTTAGATTTTCATTTGAACTGCCAGCATTGTTTTAGAACCCGGAAGAGAAAAATAGGAGATCACCTTACATGTATCTAGGGGATTTGCCCCCTAGTGGTAAAGTTTAGGAAAAATTGTTGTTGTCTATTAAGATGCCATTCTTGAAATTGTGTTTTTCCTAGCTCTAGGTAGGAGTCTTAGTTTTATGCACCACCTGCAGTAAGTGCAGGCACATTTTCACGATCATCAGTTACTAGGCAGAATTTAATCAGTTACTAGGGACTACAGGAAAGGCCAAAGTGCTCCCCTCCATCAAAGGTGCTGCCTTCAGAGAAAGGCAAACAGCTCTGTATGCAACAAAACTACACAGGCACACTCTGCGCAGAGCACTGCAAAGCATTCAGTAGACCTATTCCAAATGTAGGTGCTCATAGATTCATAAATCATCTGCCCTTCTGTTTCTCTGGATTTCAAAAAGCGTATTGGCAAACGTTTTACTCCTTGGTTTCCTATTTTTTAACTTATTAAATACAAATTTCAGTATTTCTAAGTGACAAATGTAAAGAGTTTTGGAGCTTTGAGAGGAACAGTGTTTTTGCAGATACCAGAGTTTGCCAAAAATTCTGAAGTTGAAGTCTGAGAAGTATAAGACTTCAATGTAATGACCAGGAAGTATATCATTTCCACATCTTGTGCAGGTATATAATTTTTTAAATTTTATGTTTGAATTCTACCACAGAAGCATTCACAACATTGAGACCAGGGGCCGGGGCAAGATTTGTTTGAGCGGGAATGAATTGAGACAGTCATTCTCGGATGAAATGCACAGTCAAGAGCTCTATGACTATCTGTGAGACAGATGGGAACTCCTGATGCATACCAGGCAACTGTTCTTCAGCAAAGAAAACAAAACCCCAGGTGCAGAATGTGTTGGAACAGTGCAGATGGGCCTTCAAGGGTGTTCACTGTTTACAAGAAAAAGGAACGGAGCTCTGATCACTGAGTGACCACTCTTCCTGGGGATCTATTTCCCCCAGCTGGTCCCAAACAGAATATCTCTCCAAAGGCCCCAGCAGCAGCTGTCAATGACCTCTGCCCCTTCAAAGAGAGAGGCTGGGTGGCCGCTTCCACCCTGTCAAGATGTGCTAATTACTTGAATGCTGAGAATCAGAGCCTACATACTAGAACAGTATTTCTATAGCCTGTCTGCCTCCCCCACTTCTTTTTCTTGTCTTTTTAAGGAAAACAACTTCCATCTGTTTCTATACAGATTACTGGCATCTTTTTTATCCAGTTTCAGGCTATCAGCTCCTATGTCTGAAATATGCTATTACTTTAGGAATTGAAAGCCAACTATATGAAGAGGAATTTGGAAAGAGAGGAGTGTCCCCTTTGATATCTACCCTTTGCCAAATGCACAGCCATCATTTTAGACATGGCTTCATCTGACTGTCATAGTATCTCCTAGAAAAGACCATTATTGTTCACGCTTGGCCGACAAGGAAATGAAGAATAGGAGAGACTGATTCTCTTTCCTACTCTCCAGTCTCTCCCCTCTCCATCTCATTTTTTACGTGACCTAATTAATCTTTCTAAAATGTAATCCTGATTACTTCATACTCCAGTCCTCTTCCCCTGTCTAATCAGTGAAATTTCTCTGTTTGCCTTTTAAGATGTAGTCTCAGGCTGACCTTCCAACCATATCTCAACTACTTACTAACACAAACCTCTCCCTTTCTACCCCAGGTCTCTGCCCCTCCTCACACAGTTAAGTCTTCTCTGACTCATCTATCCTACTGTTTACTCTTGCCCTTCTCCCAGGGAAACCCTACCATATTTTCACAGCAGCACACAGGTTATCTTTCTCATGAAACCTTTTTCCCTGCCTTTGCTACATGTTAAACCCATTACACTCTTACCATGTTAAGCTTGTAACTCTTATCACAGTCTATCAAAGATGCTGTCGGAGAGGGGAGGGAATTTCAGGGAAAAAGGGAGGGGATTATAGGAACAAGTATAAGGGACACATGGACAAAAACTAAGGGGGGTGGAAATGGGAGGGAGGTGGGGAGCACTGGATGGGTGGACTGGGACGGGAGTAAACGACAGAAAACTACTTGAATAACAATTAAAATAAAAAAAAATAAAGCACCAACTTAAAAAAAAAGATGCTGTCGAAGGATCTATGCCTACACTTACAATCAGAACCAAACTAAAATATTATAGTGATCTTCATGGGACACTCACATAGCATGAAAGGAGAACTGGAGAAAAGAGGCCGAATGTCTGGTACCTGCTGAGCTGTGTTGAAAGAAAGAAGGAGAGAGAAGAGAACCCAGTCACATAAATACCATACTCTAAGTCTGGAGATAACAATATAAAATGGAGATTCCAAATAAAAATCTATTATCATACTATTTTATCTAGGTGTAGTGCAATCAAAAGTTTCCGGATGCATTTATTTATTTATTATTATTATTTTTTTAATTTTAGAATGATAGAGAGGGAGAGAGAGAGAAACATCAGTTTGTTGTCCCACTTATTTATTCATTCATTGGTTGCTTCTTATACGTGCCCTGACCAGAGATTGAAGCCATAACCTTGGCATATTAGGACAGCACTCTTACCAACTGAGCTACCCAGCGAGGGCCCAGATGCATATGTTCTATAGGAAGAACTTAGGTGAAGGAAAACTAATATTGCATCTTTATAATTGCTCAGAATGTATTTATTGCCTCATTTTACACTTAAGAGGAAATGTACTAATAAATGTTTAACAACAGACACTCTGTGAAAAGGAGGGGGGCCTTGTTTGTAGTCTTTACCAATGTCTTTCGTGTAAATGTTTCCACTAATAATATTTCAATTTCAAGCAACTAATATGACATCTCTGATCACAGAGTTAGAAGACATGGGCACACCCAGCTCCTACAAACTGACACAAGCCCTGCCCAGCACACTGCTCTAAAAGTCAAATATTATTCCTATCAAACAGATGAGGAAAAATCAGAGAAGTTTCATAATTTGTGCAAGACTGTGTTTGCTTTTAGTATGAATTCTACTCTTTTTGCTAGATCACACTATTTGGACAATTTCCATGATTGAATTAATGAATTGAACACAGAAACCCCTTGGTCCCCTCCGGCTTGGTTCTACCAGGAGTGGAGAAGTAGAGCACAAAGGAGGAGTCACATGATGAGTGGGTCATCAGTAAAATATGTCAACCGGGAGACATGTCTGCTCAAATCTGGTGATTATTCTCAGAAAAACAGACAGATGAGCAGAAATAGAGATTGTTCCTTTGCACATAATGTTAATGCTTCTTATGTAAGTCACTCACTTTCATAGAGAGCAACCACTTTCCTTTAGCCCTTAACCTGGCCACGCAGCGAATTTCTCCTTACGGTTTATAGTTTCCCTCCGCCCCTCCAGCCCTCTCTCACTTCCTTCCTTCCTTCTTCTTCATTCCTGCTTCCTCATTCCTTTCTCCAGTACTATTTCGCTGTTGCTCTTTAGTTATCAAGGGCCTAAAATAATACTTGGCCCTGTTTCCCAATGTTGCACATCACATGTAATTTATCCTGCATTGTCAGGAAAGTAATTTGGCCAAATAGACCATTAAAAAGTAGCCACAGAGTCCCAATCTGTTAATGGAGTGTTGTGAGGGTGTCAAATAGATTTACCCGGAGACATATAAAACACTCCTATTAAAAGTTTGGAGTGAAAAATTAATTTCTGGGAAATCAAGCTGAGTTTTGTTCCTTCTCAGTATGTATAAATCAAGGAGAAGTTCTAAATATCCATATATATAATGCTCAGATCCTATTATCTCACTGAGTACAAAGGTTATAGTACTGTAAGAAATGGACAAAGTACACTTCCTCTTATCCCCGTAATGAACTTGCCTGGTATGCTGTTTAACATTTAAATGAATTTTCACCTTAGCCTTTAAAATAAAAAAGACCACTTCTCTGATAATTGACATTGTACATCAAGTGAAATATCAAACAACTGATGGCAAAAAGAAGCATTCCAGTGAAATCGAATGAGGCATTTAGAAGGTCACATTCTCAATAATCACTTTGTAGCCCTTAGCTTTTTGTCTAAGGTATTCCCAAGGGGAGAATTATCCCCCTCTCCCACCCACCTACACCCTCTTCACATCTCCCATTTGTCAAGACATTTGTCAGCACACAGCAGTATCCAAAGTGCCTGGACTTTGTCAGATTCTCATCTGGGAAGCAAAGCAAAGCTGTCTAAAGCCACCTTCTTACACTGAACAGAACCCAACCCACATGACACTTGCCACTCCTAAGCCTCGTGTGTCATGCAGAGCCCTCTGAGTAGCCATGACACATCTATCTAGAGACCATTAAGAAAATGAAATAACAGAAGGGACAAGAAACAGAAATTGAGGTTTTGCTCTGAGTGCCTCCAGGCCTCAGTTTCTTCATCTTTACATTAGACAGGATCTGGGCCAGATGGTTTTAAGGTCATTTCCAGCTTGAAATCCCTGTAACATAAATAAATGCCTCGCCAGGCTATGAATTACTTTTCATCAGTTCGGGTACAATAATATTGACTGAACTGTGGTTCTTGTTTTTAGCTTCTGAAGAAACAGATCAGAATGGTACACTTTCCTGATTGCTTACTTAAATAGTGTTGCAGATAAGTTATACAGCTGGCATTCATGTACACTGTCCTAAGAACTTGACTGTGTTATATTCATTAATCTTCACAACAGCCCTAAGAAGGAAGTGTTGTTAATCGTCCTTGTTTTACAGATGCAGAAACTGAGGCACAAAGGGGTTAGGTAAATTGCTGAGGGGCACACGGCCGTAAACCGCAGAATTGGAACTTGAATACCTGCATCTGAGCCCCAGTTCACACTCTTACCTACCCTGCTGCATTGCTTTTAAGTATATTTCATATGCCATTTATGCTAGTTTTATTCTTCCATGGTGACAAATATCTCTACATTCAGGTGATATTTTAGAGATTGTAAAGGTAACAATTAAAGGTACAATTGACTCAGCATCATTTTTATCACACTCACAGAGGAATGATCGGAAATTAACAAGTTTTCTTTATAATATCATTTGTCATATTTCCATGAGCATAGCACCCACCCCCATTCCATGATTATCTTCAAATTACAGAATGTAAATTCTATACATAAATTGTCACTTCACTATAAAATTAACTAGATAAAACAGTGTGGTGCAAATGTATCACTTCTCTCTTTCAATCACCTCTCCTACATGTCTAGATGTTTTTACTGATAAATTATTTCAAAATCACCGGTACTCAGGTTAATGTAGGCTTTCTATTTTATAATTCCACCCTTACCCTACCACTGCTGAACTAATTTATACTTTTTACATCTATTTTTGAAACATTGCCTTGAAGACCGATGACGTCAGGAGGTGAGGGTCTTCAAATTCTTGCAGGCCAGATGCAAGCCGTTTCTACTGCTTTTTCTCTTTTGTGTGAAGCCCTGACTTAAACAACATCCTAAAATTTTCACTCTGCGCTCCCTAATGTTGCTTCTGCATCTCTGTCAGGTAGAGACAGGATCATTTGAATTTTCCAAAGAAGTGATTTAGGAAGCTGTAACCTCCATTGGAGTTTGGAACTGGCCAGTGTTTCTTCTTGAAATGTTTGTCTTATTTTTATAAACAAAGGAGCAAGAATTTCCCTCTTTTTTCCCCTTCCCATTGCTTTGATTTTGTGTTGGGTTGCTAAATAGCAACCAGTCTACAATATTTCATTTTAAGAAAAACCCCAGCAAGTCCCCGAGGAAAAAGGTGAGAGAGAGAGCAGTTACGGCCATAAGTTGAAGAACAGTCATCACAGGTTCCAAGTGTGAAAAGCATAATTAGTCAAGTGTGGCTATTTTAAGCTTCACTTGCACTCAGAGCAAGCAATGTGTGAAAAATGTAGCCCCCTTCCAAAAGCAGAGGGGAGACACATCAGAGTTTCCCAGTTAAAATATTAATTATTTGTGGGTGGTACTTTTTAAACAGAGCCAGGAGTTACTATTCAAATGCAAATATGTGTTTATTGCCCTAGGGAGATGTTGTAAAAAAAAATAGACAATGCCCAGAGCTGGAAATTGCCCCCTGGGCCAAGGGCAGATGTTGGGCAGGAGTACAGCTTACAAAAAAGAGCAGAAGGGAGGAGGGGTGAAGAAAGAAGTAGAAAAGGCCAGCATGGGCATCCCTCAAGAGCTGGTTAAAAAGTCACAGTGGAACCCAGCCTTTGTCATAATTAATGAAAGGATTGGCAAGATGTAATGGGTGGTGTGATTAACTAGTGAGGATTGAAAGACTCTTCCCAACAGAAGCAAATACGGCAAAGCTGCTCTATACCGCCTTAATAATGTGAAGTGACGCTGCACCTGGTGAGGTAAAGACAAGTTAGGTGTTCGTTCCCCTTGTAGTTAAAAGTTGGCTTAGACATAAAGCAGCTTTGAAGAGCAGAATATCTGTGTCACTAGATGCAATAGGGAAAAGGCAGAAAAGGCTGAACTTACACAATATTAATTGGAGAGACTTCCCACTAACCTATTTTTACCCACTGAATGGTGGTAGAAGAGAAAACTAAAGTCTTACCAGGCATAGGTCTTGAAGAAATAAGAAAAGCCAATTAATAAACTCCCATTGTTTCATCACATCCCCACCTTGTCACACTGGAATATGAATGAGGAAAAACAACAGTTAGATATGCTCATGGACTTAGACACACTTAACCATCTACGAAGCATTGCTATTTCTGGATTAATTTAATATATAAAGACTAATGCTAAGGAAACTTGAATATGTGTAGGTTGTCTGGGAAGCAGAACTAGGACTAAATTTGTATCTTCACGTGTCCTGTAGACTCACAGTGCCTTTGTATGTGACTCCACAAACACGAATGCAAAGTGTCATAGAACTACATTTCATTTAGCAAATGGAATTTAAAATTTAATTTTCTTCATTGATTTGTTTCAGTCAAAAGTTGTGTATGAGTACCTACCCTGTGCCACACACCTTATTGGGTCCTAGGCTAGAGCAGCAAGCAAAGATAGGCATAAAGTTTAGGGCCAGATCATAGGAATGTGTGAGTGTCGATGAGACTCCCCTAAAGTACATACCCTAATTTGGCCAAACTTTTTATCTTTAATTAGACGGAAAATAAGGAACCCTTAATAACTGCTTATCAGAGGAAAGGTAGAATCAACTTATACTGCAGAAAAATGATGCACTTGTTGTATGTAAAAAATGAATAGCCCTGGCTGGTGTAGCCCAGTGGATTGAGTGCGGGCCTGTGAACCAAAGGATCGGGGTTCGATTCCCAGTCAGGGCACATGCCTGGGTTGCAGGCCAGTTCCCAGCAGGGGATGCATGAGAGGAAACCATACATTGATATTTCTCTCCCTCTCACCTTCTCTTCCCCTCTAAAGAGAAATAAATAAAATCTTTAAAAAAATGAATAGATGGGAAGGAGAATTAACCTTCAAAAATGTGAAAGGCTAAGAAACTGTTTTATGAGGTGGCTGGATTAATGTAGTTCTGAGGACATAGAAATGTGCTTTAGGGTGGTATCCATTTGAATGTTTTTAAAAAGTGTCAGATCTTTACTAGAGGAACTGGCAAAACTTGGGGACAAGTAGAGGATAGAAAAGGGAAGAAAGATTACAAAATAATGAGCAGATTTTAGTTAACAAAGTCCACATGATGGGGAGTAATTTCAAAATATAAATGATTGAAGTCATTCTAAGAACCACAGGAAACCAAGAAATCAGTAAGTTTTCCTCAAACTGG
>PVKM010002754.1:0-62349 GCA_004027735.1 Carollia perspicillata
TCTCATGAGTTTGGCTTTCCTGGCAGCAGGCAGCTGGACCTGAATTCAGTTACAATCTCTCCCAGAATACAGACTGTCTTCTGAAGTTATCATACTAAAACTCATCCTAAATTGACAATATGTCACATCTACAGCTAAGTGACTATAACTGTGAAACTCAAATCAACAATTTCCTGTTTAGAGCCAAACTAGAAGTTTTAGAATCAAAAATAAAAATGACCTTCTCACTGAAACAACGTAAGATTGGGTATATTTATGTGTTAGGAAACTAAAGTTTAAGTATCAGACAGGGATGTAAAAATTAGGATAGTGGTAGAAAGTACTTTTAGGTGTTAAATCTCTTAGGGATTAAATGATATTATGCACAGAAATCACTTTGCACAAGTCCTGACAACTTGTAATTGCACAACAAATACATTTTATTGTTGTTATCATAAGTTATTATTACTATTGTTATTAAAAAATAAAAATTCACAATTGTTTAGAAAAACTACTCTATTTAGGCATTGTGCAGAATTTTTGTGGCTCCCAACTCAAGGGCTCCATGAAATAGAATATTAGAAACAGAAGTATGCACATATCAAAATTTTCCAGTGATTAAAATCCCTAGGAGAGCACTTCTATGTTTAAACACTGAAGGGTATATTCAGCAGCGGCTGGTACCTTAGCAGCAATAAAAGTAAATGAGCTCATCAAGATATATAAGGACAGAAAAGACAGCACAGAGAGTAGGCACCCAGTCAAAAGGAAAAAAGAACTCAGTGGGAAACAGCAGTCAACTATGAGAAGAGTTGTAGTAAATTTAAAGCAGAAAGAGAAAACCTAAAAGCTTTACACATAGAGATGAGATAGAGAATATTAAACTTGGAAAGACCTGTGGAGTTAAATCTAACCTGCTCATTGGAGACATAAACTTGAAAGTCAGGCAACAAATGTAATTCAGATGAGCAATACATGATAAGTCTTCAGTTTGAGAGCTAGGGATGAAAGGTGGGGAAATAGGATTTACTGAAAAACTGGATGATACAGAGAAGAGGAGAAAGCTTTTTAAATTCTTTCTAGTTCTGTACTTCTCATACCAATGAATATGCCCTATTCATTTTTAGGCAGCATAATGAAATTAAAGAAGCAATGGGGTCCAGTGGAAGGCCTGCTTCTGACTGGAGCAGAGGAAGACTAATAATTCAATCCCTGCCTGCTTTTTTCCCTTTTTTCCTAAATTTTTTTGTTCTATTTTAATTTCTCTTTTGCTTCCTAAAGACAAAGGACTTCTGAAAATAGTTGAAGACCAGCCTTCATAAAATTTAAGAATTAAACCATTCAAGAAGTCAATTGATTTAAATGAATGAAAACTTCTATTTTCATAGAACAATAGCATCTGAAAAGATTGAAAAAACCATCTGCAGAAAACTGTGGCAATGTTCAGAAGAGGAGAGAGACAGAAAATACAGAAAATCCAAACTTTCTCCAAATTCCCTGCATACAGACTCACAAACAACTGCTTTGTGACAAAATGCTACTTTATAAATGATATATAAGAGGTTTTTAAAAGAAATTTATTTATATCTCCTGTTAATATGTAAATTATCTGATACACTTCATGTACATGATGGGCCAAAAGTAGGTTAACAAGTTTTTTTATGTAAAAACAATTCAATAATTAATATATAACAGCACAAGAAGAAACTATGTGTTTCATGTACTCACAACTGTAAATTTACTTTTGCCCTACCCTATATGTTCTCTGTCAAAAGAATGGCATGTTGAAAATGTCCCAACACATTGCAGTAAATTTGTTGTCCAAATCTGTCACTATGGTGAGATCAAAATACACTGAACTCAACAAGTATTATTTTTTCTCAACAATACACACACTTATCAGCTTTAGACAATGTTTTGCCTTCTATAATGTTTGTGAGTTTGTTTATGGAGGAAGCTTCAAGTGTCCCTATTTTTCCTTCTCATGGTAAAACAAGACCTAAAAGAGTAGATTACAGAAAGTAAAATTTTCTGCATTAAAACACAGTAATACCTAGTTGTTATTGCATCATGTCTATTTGCTCTTGGTTCTTATTTATTTCTAACAGTTTAAAGACCATGAGGAAAAAAATGTGGTAAATTTGATCCCAACCAAGACATCCAATTCTATGGATAGAAGGAATGAAAGCAAGTTTATATGTGTGATGAAAATTTAGAAGTTGTATATAAAAAATACAGACAATAAAACAAGATAAAATGTTTCAAAACAATGAATTATAAAAGAAAATTTACAAATCTTAGTTATTTTTAAACTAGCCAAATTTTTCAGTTAACAAAACTTATGATTATCATTATTTATTTCTTTGATTTAATTTTAAATTCTATCTCTGAAGAAAAATAACAAGACTATAATGAATAAAAGTTTAAAATTCAATATAACACTTATTTCAAAGTTTCAAAGCTTTGCTGTGAGTCAATAAAACAAAAATGCAATTAAAACAATAATATTTAAAAAATAAAAAACAATAATATTTAATTGTGTAGAACAAATAAGCCATTGATTATTTTGTTTAAAATCTGATGCTCAATGAATAATATAAAAAATAATAAAAAGCACTTTTTTGAGAAAATTTATTGTTTGTAGTCTTCTGTTTTTAAGAAAGCGAAATTATAAATAAACTGTAGACACATGGAAAGTTAATATTTATCTGAAATAAGTTATACTGAAAGAATTTGGTTTTAACTCAAACTTTAATTCTGTTTACATCTTAATTTCTCTTTACTTGGAAGATTATAACAGAATCCTAAAAGTAAAGTGAAACATATTGGATATTGATTTTAATATCAATACCTAGAAACTAAAATTCTTCCATGGCAAATATTTGTATGATTCCTCTCATTCCAGTGATATCAGTAACATAATAACGTAAAGAGCAAGGTCAAAATATTCTAATCATTCATTTTAGATAACTTGAAATTTGTCTTATCAGTTAACTATTTCCTGACTTGACTCCAACCTTTCTTTCTATGACTTTATCCCTTTTGCTCCTATGTAAATGTGATACCTTTTTTTTTTTTTACTTGTGAAAACAGCAGACAGTGAAAGCAGTATAGGTAAGAATGATGTGGGATCCAACTGCTGGGCTTCAAATCTTAATCTGTCATTTTCCAGCTCTGTGATTTTAGGAAAATAAGAGAAACTTAATAGGGCTTTGAAGATAGATGATAACTCAGGAAGGTTTTTAGCAAAGTATCTCACATAAAAATCAAGCTCCTTTACAATAGAGTTAAAAAAATCCAATCCAATAACGAATATATCTTAGTGTTAAGTAGAAGTGAGTGAATTTATGCATGACTTTAGCCTTTGAAGTATCTAGATTAATTTTAAATGAAAAGCATTTTTGAATACTGGTAATGAGACAGGCTCTGAAATCAGATCTTCCCCCTTCCATCTTATTTATTAATCACAACAGCCTTGGGGCATGCCCTTTGGCAGCACCTTTTCAACATCCCAGGAAATCTAATCATGCTAATTCTAGGTCTCCCTCCACATTTGGGAAGTGGAACAAATTGTCTGATGGATGAATCCGGGAAGAATGTCTCCTCAGCCCCTGTCTCCTTCTTCTTGGAGCAAGCCTTCCCGCTGAGAGCAGTTTTTCCTCTTCCTACATACTGTAACCTTGTCTGGGAGCCCCCTCCCTTGGGAGACCTGATCTGATTTCTAGGTGCCTAGTTGGTAAAGCTACCTGATAATGGGACATACTTGTAAACCCTTTCAGCTGCTACAATCAGTTACATCCTTCAAAGTATCTCCTATCACTGATCAGCTATAACATAGACTTTACCTTTTCTCTGATTATTTCTCAGATTGTCCAGAAACCACATAGTGCTATTTATCCAAGGCACCCTAAAATATTCCAGTATTAGACATAATATCCATTGTCAGAAAAAAAACATGTTCATAGAAGGAGGTAATTTCCTCAAGGTCTCACTGGTTGGACACAGCAGATTTTGTTTTCAACCTGAAATATATTTTATCTTCTTTTCTTTATATGTTTACTTCTTTTATTGAGATATAATTCACACAGCACAAAATCCACACTTTTAAAGTGTACAATTCTGTGTTTTTTATCATATTCACATGTTTGTATAAAAATGTACTTTCAGAACATTTTCATCGTATCCGAAGACCCACATCCATTAAGATATAGTCCTTGTTACACCTTCTTCCTACCCCTGAAAAACACTAAATGCATTCTGTTTCCATGGATTTGACAATTCTGGACACTTCACAAAAATGGTACCATATCATATGTGGACTTTTATTTCTTGCTTTGTTTACTTAATGTTTTTAACGTGTATACCTCTTGTAGTATGTGTTAGTATTCAGGAAATATTTTAAACAATAAGGAATCATTAGTTTTAACTTTAGGGGAAAAAATGAATAGCTGCATTTTTACTTTAGGAAATTTAGCCATCATGATAGTTATTAGAAATCTTACATATAGGTTTAGCTAACAATTTGGAGTGTGTTTAAAATATTATCTTTGATCTTGTGTGACAAGTATATCTAATTACTGAAGTAGTAGTGTTTTTTTAAAAGAGGTTTTCATAAAAGTATTCTAAACTTATTATTGTCAACAAATATTTTTGATAAATATATTGACATGTAGCTTCAATTTTCTAACTTTTAGTTGAGAGATAGATTTAATATTGACCGTACAATGACTAGTGATTAGAGAAGAAGACAAATGAGAATAATTAACTCAGCTGAGAACCAGGTCTATGGCTTAATCATTCTAGAAAGAAGGCACTTACAGCTTACTGGAAAGGGCTGGGAGATCATGAATGATCTCTTCATAGGGCTCCTCTTGTGCTAAGGTAGGCACAGGTAAAGGCTCTTTCATTTTTTCTTCCCAGGCCATCTCAGCTTTTAGCAGCATTTCCTCAATAAATTCAGACGCAGCGATATCTACACAAAACATAAAACCAGAAAAAAGGGGCTGGTGAAATCAAAGTAAACTATTTACTTTCAATAATTCTGAAAATACTAAAATTTATCAGCATGTGGCAAAATAAAAACATTAAAATTTTTGGTAGAAATAAGATTATTGTATTGCCACTTAAAAGATTATCTTTTCCACATTAGAGACATTTAATTACAAATGAAATGAAAAATATATAAAAATAATTTTCACTAAGTGGTAATGAGTAAAATGTAAATCCTTGAGAAGCTAAGCTTGATATCATTGCATTTTCAGTGAAATTCTTCCTCATCTTGGTGTATATGAAACTAAATGATAAAAATAGTAACATATTCAGAATGACTGTGCTATTATAAAACATATAGTAGCATTCTAAAACAATTTACTAAATAAGTACATGTACAAACAGATATTAAAACAATGGGTCTAACCTCTCAATCTGAAATATGAGTTATTATATAGTAATTACTTATTAATTACATATTAACAATGACATCTGAACATATCTGGATAGCACTATAGATGGACATTAATCAAACTTACACTTATTAACAAATAATAATGGAAATCCTGAAGAAAACTTCACATTAATAACAATTAGGAACCTAATGGAGGCAACTGCTCCATTTCAACCCTCAAAACTAAACTGTATGACTACCTTTGCCTATAAATTTGACTTATGTGGCTTTATTACCTGGATGTGGTAATTCAGTGACCTCAAGAAGGTATTTATGCCAGGATTTTATCATTTGCTTTAGGTTAAATCATAACCACATAATGAGTAGGAGACAGCTCAGCTTCCTTGCCTAGGGAGATTAGTTCTGCCCCACCTAACAGCTATTCCCCAAATGACTTTAATTCCTCAGATAACTTTTATGTGTCCATTTCAAATTTACAAAACACAAAATAGCAAGAATATAATATAATACTATGATAATTTTCATTTGCTCAGTCAAAATATGGGTGTCAAGTCCATTGTTCTCTGCACTATTGTTTCATCTGCTTCATTCTTCTCGCTCTTGGATAGGATGTCAGGATATCCTGCATTTACTTGAAACCTCTAACTGTATTATAGCTCATTATCCCTTTTGTATGAGAGAAGTATTTTCACTCAGTCAACAAATGTTTACTCAAGGTCTACTATAGACACATCGCTATGTTTCTCATGACCAATAATGATGGGAGACAGGGCATGACCAACTTGGGGAAAACTGTTTGAGTCATCATACACTAGGCCTGAGGTGACCAAGTTTTAGTCATTCCCTGGGGCTCCAGGACTGTCAATTACCTTGGATGGCCATTTTGGCACAATTGACACTAGACCTAAAAGGTGAAAGAGTGACGGATGGAAGTCTGTGTAGTTCAGGGTCAATCACATTTTCCCTTCTCTGGGCAAGAAGCCAGGGATATGAACTTGAAAATACGATCTGTTAGAACTAGAGTGGAGTTAACAGAGAGTGTGATTTACAGTTCACAATAAAAAAAATCATTCAAAAAATAGAAGAAAATTATTGATTTATACTTGCTCCTTTAACATTTACCATTAAACATGCTTTTGTTGTTCATGTTAAAATTACTACACTATCCTTAATATTAGTCTATTCTAAAGTTTGAATATCAAGCTATCATAGTTCTATTTGGTAAATCATCGGTTTATTGTAGCAGAGATTAAAAAAACTCTCAATGATGATACGGAATTCCAATACAATAAGCAACACGGCAAACCCCTCATCCTGTCTTAAGCTAGAGGTTTATTAGGTAATCACAGTCCCTCCCATAGTACATCAAATAAGAGATCTCAGGTTAGTAGTTAGAGCAACAAGAAGAACAAGGAGATATATAATATTCAGATCAATTACTACCTTCAAAATTTTATATTATTTTTTTACTTATGCTAGACTTTCTTAGAATTTTTTAATATAACAAAATAATTTATGAGTAGTAACTTTATTGTCAAATTTTCTAAAAGCAAAAAAAATGTGGCATTCATTTTTAAAATACATATCTAAACATATAAGAACACTGGTAAAAAGAACTCTAGAAATGTTCAAAATATATTTATTAAAAATAGGTAAAATTAAATTAACATTTTCAAACTTTTAAATTATCTTTAGAACATTAGTCTCTATTTCTTGCAGTATAAATATCTGTTCAGAAAAATACTATTACTGTTTAAAAATACCCTAATGTACAAGCATGTATTAGCTACGATGAGAAGCTAGTTAAAATAAAAGCATGAAAATATTTTAAGCTAATGACACTGCAGGAATCACTGGAAGCTTAAAGCCTGAACAGCAAACTGCAATGAAGTGCACAGTAACCTATAAACTTAACTGCTCTCTAATACCATCTTGTCCTGGAGCAGTGCCTCTGAGTTTGTGAATCATGCTTGAAGCAGGGTGGTTTTCACAGAGCTTCTCAGGAGAGACTGACTCTCATTCCTAGCTATGCTCATGATAGATGAACAATTTGCATAGGACAGGAAGGAAACAGTGGCTGCTTAATGGTCCCAGGACACTCACAACCTACCTGAGGCTTTCTCTTCATTGCAGTTCAGAAGGTTTGGATTTGCTTGATGCATCAAAAGAATTTTCACCAGGTTTGTCTGAAACATTAAAGATAATTGAAATAGGGAATACCATGCTGGATACTGAAGATTCATCAGTAAATAACAGACAGTTATGACCTCAATGGGCACTTAAGGTTGGAGAAATGAGAATGCATTAGCATAAACTACTATGCTAATGTTTCTTATACTCTCCATTTCCTGTTCCTTTTTAAAAATGACAGACATATAAACAATTTCAGCAATTAATGTACTCAAACCAAACACTGCTTATCAAATGAGGGGTAAACCACTGAGGATTTGAAAAAGCACATTTAGCACTTCTCAGGCTTCCTGCAGGACAGCTCTTCTGGGAGGAATCATATGTCACAGTGTGTTTTGTTTTTTTAATTCAGCAATTTATTAGAGTCTCACTTATTGATACTGTCCACCCATTACAGCATCCTGGACAATAAAGTCACATTGGAGAATTAGAAAAAATCTCAAGTTACAAGAATTAAGCAACTTGATGAGATATTAAACACATTTTTTAAACATTATTATAAAATACATCATACATACAAAAGTGTGCATATAGTGTATATGTACCATTGAAAGAGCAATAATGAAATAAATTCCAGTGCACCCAAATGTTAAATGTTATTTATGGAACCTTAGTGAGTTCTTCCTAAAAATTATTCCTCTTTTTATTTCCCAGAGTTGATCACTATCATGAATTTTGGATTAAACATTACTATGGTTTCTTTATATGCTTAGACCTTATAGACAGAATTATCCCTAAACAACAAATTGCTTAATTTCATCTGTTTGTGACATTTATAGAAATAAATCCTGGTGTAAAAGATCTTTCTGGAAAAAGTCCAGCCATTGTTAATATAACAAGAACAGTTTGTGCGATATTGGTGTAGTCAAGGAGAGTGGACTGGAATGCACATGAGTAAATAATGATAATTTCACTGTGCTAGTCACTGGGAATGGTAGATGCCATTGAATGAGCATGTGTACTGTGTGGCCATCACATTCAAAATGCCTGAATGAGTAAAGCAATGAATCCGCATCCACATCCAATTTTTCATTATGCTTGAACATTCCTCTGTGGAAACTATTCAAATGAGTCAGAGGCTAAAGCTATGGACAACTGGTGATCGGCAGCTTCATCACAACAATATGTCCACTCATGCATCAAGTCTCGTGCAGAGTTTTTAGGCAAAACATTAAATCACCCAGGTGACTCAGCCCCCCCACAGCACATATTTGATGCCCTGTGACTTCTGGCTTTTCCCAAAACTAAAATCATCTTTGAAAGGGAAGAGATTTCATACTGTCAATGAGATTCTGGAAAATACAAAAGGGCAGCTTATGGCAATTGGGAGAACTGTGTGAAGTCCTAAGGTGCCTCCTTTGAAGGGGACTGAGGCATCATTGTCCTACGTACAATGTTTCTTGTATCTTGTATCTTCTTCAGTAAGTGTCTCTATTTTTCATGTTACATGTCTGGATACCTTCTGGAGAGACCTTGATATGTTCTTCTGTGACTGACCATAGGAAACTGAAACTCTGTAAAGCAAACTACTGTAATCACCCAAACTATCGAAGGGTAAGGTGACTGGCATTCTGTGTGTGTGTGTGTTCAAGAAAACACTACAAGGCTCAGAGAAAATGTGTTTAAGCTAAAATTTAAATTCACACAAATTATTGAATATAGACTACATTCTATGGATACTTATAGGGAACGTGGGAATGTAGCTCAGCCCACACTCAGAAAGGCCACTGGGGAGCAAGTTGGCACACAGGAGCTACACCCACGGATAGGTTTTCCCATGGGGAATCAGGCCTGCATTGTACCTAGGCTGCTATGAGACTTGCTTTTGCTAAAATTCCCTCACCCTGAATTTAGGCAGCAAGTGCTTACTGCAACTTCCTAAAATCCGTGCTAAACTTCCTGAGTATAGAGTGTAACCAGTTCAACCACTTTTCCCCCCGATCCACAACACTCTTCTTTTGAAGTAATTAGCAACATTCTTTCCTTTGTTATCTGTAAAAGGTAATCACCTACAGGGAGCCTGTGCATATTAAATGAGGACCATCCTCTATGTGATGTACCCAGAAAAGCAATAAAAACTTGTCCAGGCAGGGGCTGGGGCTCTCTCTCTCTCTCTCACTTAGAGAACAGCCATGCCACCCCTTTTTCTCCACAGGACTTCTGTAGTCGGTGTGTATTTGTTCATAGCGGCCACAATGCACAGATCCTGCCAGCCAGGATCTGCATCAGATAGTTGCATTTCAGTTGAATAAAATTTAGCAAAATTAATCCTTGATATTTTCTTAAATTACCTCTTTAAAAAGTTTAAAAGACAGCAATGATTTTGGAGATGGTCAAATTCCTATTTCAGAAGCTAAAGAAGACTGTTTCATTTAATTTAATAGAGAGAAGTTATGATGTTAAAGGTCCCCAGGGAATTCAGACTTTGTATATCCCATACTCTTTGGTACATACTCAACATTATAATGAATAAAGGCCTCTAACTCAGAATCATCTGAAGAATTTCTGATCTAAAATATAAAACTGTTAAGTAAATTCTTAATGTTAACTTTATTTTTAATCCAACTGTGATTTCTTATTAAGCAAATAGTTCTGCCTTTATCCCTTAAAATACATGCTTTCTACATGTCCTCTGCACAAGTGTCCTGTTTCTTTTTAGAAACATTCCTCTACTTTCATGCAGCAGCTTCATTCTCCCATATCCATTCCACTTCAGACTCCTCTGATAAACTTTTTATAATATAGTTTTGATACTGCCCATAATATTAGCTCAAGGTTAAACTCCCTTTCCATTTGCAAGATTTCTTTAGTAATCTATCACGAATCTCTATTTCCAGATCTACCCAATCAATACCTTGCACATGCCCAAGTGTCTGTTGGAGATCTGCTAAAGGACTTCTCCCATTGTCCAACCAGTCTTATGTTGCATACTCACTTGCCTGCTCTTCACACATTTGTTCTATGATCCACCACTGAGAAAGACAAGCATCTGCTAAACTAGGACATTCATTGATTCTTTCATTAATAAATGGGAACCGAGTACTCTGTCCAGCCCTGTGCTAATAAAGAAATACATGCTGTGTTTCCACCTGCTTCTCACAAACTAGGGGGGTAATACAAACAAATGAGACAATTCCAACACATTGTGATAAGTGACATGATATCAAATATACAAGGTGCTCTACAGGGTGCATGAGGATATAGCCTTTGTACTGGAATTTAGGAAATTATAAAGGACAGCTAGTAAAGTAACATCCCAGTATAGTCCAGCAAGGTTAAGTAAGATCTGACCACCTAACTCTTTCAAGAAGAGCAAAGAACATGAGGAGGTACATGATGAAATATTCCAGATATTGGAAGAAGTCAGACCATGACTATATCCTCTGATCTGGTGGGAAGAAGCAGGAGAACTAGAGCTGGAGACTTAAGCAGAAACCCAGGCACATGGCCCAAAATGTATGTTATGGAGTGGGCACTTCACATCAACAGCAATGGAAAGAATGTTGTGTTGAAATAGTTTGATTATTTTTGCATTTAAAATGGAGTGGGGTAGGAGCAGGGAGATTTGTTAAGTTTGTCAGGTTAATTCTGATGTAGACATGCTAAAGGACTGTATGAAGGCATAGGCAGTGAAGGCGCACAGGTTAATTGGTCATGATTACAGCTCAAACAGCTCAAGTCCATTTACTAGGTAAGAGTTTTTGAGCTCAGTGGTTTATTAGATATGGGTGAGAAGAAGAGGGGTAGGAAAAGAATAATGCCCGGGAAATGATAAAACAAAGAAGGGGCAACAGACTAGACATGGGAAAAAGAAGGCAATAATTCTCTTTGTATACAAGCTGAGTTTGAAGGCAGGTTGATAGGGATTACCCTCTGGCAGTAGTCCTCTTGGGTCTGGGACTTAGGAGAGAAATGAGAGGAGGAAAAGCCTGGAGAGTCTTGAGCATGTAGAGTATTTACAGCTGTAAGAGAGGAGACTTCTAAAGACATGTAAATATTAAGAAGAGAGAGAGCCTAAGATAGAGTACTGATTTTATCAATATGGTATGCTCAGAGGGGTAGGAGGAAAACCAGACAATGTTTTTATTGGTTTCCAAAGCAAAGAAAACTTTAATATATTTCACTTCTTACATACAAAATGTATTCGAGAATATAAATAACTTGTTTGAACATCAACGTATACAAGTTATTTGATACAAAATACTTTTGAAGAGGATATTAACATTTCAGCATCTGCACAACTATTTTATTCTTTTTGGTTGTAGTATTACCAATGCTATTATAAACACTAAAATAAGTACAAGGCTAGAATCAAATTTTATCTTCTGTACAACTCATGAAAGAACTATTGCTCACATATCTTATTTAGTTCTCAGTTTTAAAGAACAGACATTTCTTTTTTTCTCAATGGCAAAGTAAATGTATTTATAAAAGGAAGTTTTAAAATATATATGTCATCCTAGTATAAATGTCAGTAATAAATACTGTAAATAATGTTATAAATTTTAAACTACCTTCTCCATAAAGGTATTTATATTCATAAAATATTTATAAGAAAGTGAAATTGCTGTGAATGTTTCTAAAAATGCCATTAGTCTTTCTAAAATGTTAGCATTTGTCAAGTTTTTTCTGAACTGAGATGCATTTATTTATAGTAAATGTCTTCAGAGAGTTATAAATTTTCCCTTGCATATATATATCAATACCCCAATAAAACCTGTTTCTAAACTATCATTCCCAAAATGAATATCAAGTGGTATTTTATGGGTAAACGAATTCTAGATATCATATGGTATATTCTTGACAAAATAATAAAGATACAATTTACTCAAAGTGTTCTGTTAACATAAATCTTTTAGTTATTTTTGTACCTTGAATTGAGGAAAAACATTTTAGTCCCGGTGTCATATATTTTAACAGAAAGTCTTCACTCTACCTCTCAGTATTAGAACTTTGATTCTAGTTCCTGGCTGATTGATTTGCCTATTCAATTCCTTCAGTCTCTCTGCTGGACATGGGGATGGCACAGTGGGCCACACGAATAATGTCTTTGCTGTTTCAGCATCCAGAGGGGAGAGGGGAGGGAATTTCAGGGGAAAAGAGGAAGGGTTTAGAGGAACAAGTATGAAAGACACATGGACAAAAACTAGGGGGGATGGAAATGGGAGGGAGGAGGGAGAGCTGGGTGGGTGGGCTGGGATGGGAGTAAAAGACAGAAAACTGTACTTGAACAACAATTAAAATAAAAAATTATTTAAAAAATAATAAAGTTTAAATTTTGGTGGAGATCCAATTCCAGCAGGTTTAATGGAGCAAAATGGAAAAGACATACATAGTCTTCGTATCCTATCCTTCCTACTAAAATAAATAAGGATTTAGAAAATACTGAATTAATGGTTAGTCATTTTCTAAAGAAGCAGAGGATAAAGGTGAAATTATTTTTGTAAATCTGTCTCATTTGAACACTATAAATGGCCATTTCTGGAAAACATCATGTTGGACATCTGTCTGTATAAATCTAGCAACTGGATCAATTGGCTAGGACACATACTCTTTGATGCTTCAATGATGCATTTGTCTTCATTATTCTCAACAATCTTCTGAGCTATGTAAAAATTCCCCTCTGAACAGATGTGTCAACGGTTCTCATTATTTGAAGACCCTGGGGCGAGGCTTTATGGAAGAAGTATCAAAGCTTATTAGGTTCAGACAACCAGTGAATGGTAGCTGGTACTCAGAGCCAGTGAGGAGGCCAAGGAAGTTCTCAAAACAAAGCTGGCTTAATCATTTTATTGGGCAGAATAAAATATAGGAGTATTTGTGTGGTAACAGTGTCTGAGAAAGAAAAGTAACTGGGAATTTAAAAAGAGAGAAAAATAATGGTGTCTAAAATTTGGGATCAAATATTTTGCACCTGGGGTCAAAAAAATAAAGCAACAGGAAAGTTTCTTAATTCACTTAACATTAATAAATGATGAATGTTGGAAATGTTGCTGGCACACTAAAAACATCAATCTTAATTACTCTGCATCTTGCAAAGCCAATGCACCTTTTGAATCATATTTCCCTTGTTAAGTTCATGACTATGTTTCATGGCTATGTTTCTCTAGGCTGAAAATGCAAATTTAGAAAATTCAGTGTTTGGCACAATCTTACTATTTGCAACAGTATAGATGTACCTAGAGGGTATGCTTAATGAAATTAGTCAGAGAAAGACAAATACCATATGATTTCACATATATGCAAAATCTAAAGAACAATATAAATGAACAAACAAAACAGGAACAGACTTATAGATACAGAGAAGAAACTGACGGTTGCCAGAAGGGAGGGGGGTTGAATGCCTTGGTGAAAGAGATTGATAATTATGAAATACTCATGGGAATGTAAAGCACAGCATAGGACATATAGGAAATAATATTTAATAATTATGTACAGTGCCAGCTGGGTATTGGAAATATCAGGGGGAACACTTTATAAGATATATTATTGTCTAACCACTATGCTATACACCTGAAACTAATACAAAATAGTATTGAATGTAAAGTGTAATTGAGAAAAAATAACAAAGTTTGGTAAGTCTTTGGAATGTGACAAGTAAGTATGGTGAGAGTACTGATATCCACATATTCTCTCTGTCGTACTAATCACTGATTCTGCTATCTTATGACTTTTGTGAGACAGGAAATTTCAGGAAGCTTTAATAAGGTAGTAGAAATTAAACTGAGCCTATGTTTCTTCATGTCACTCTGTGGCATGGCTGATATCACATTTGGCCTCATATATGTTAACCATTAAATAATTTTTATTGTTAAAAGTAATGGTGTAAAGTAACATTTAAAAATCTACTTTTAGCCCTGGCTGGTGTAGCTCAGTGGATTGAGCATGGGCCTGTGAAGCAAAGGGTCGCCTGTTCGATTCCCAGTCAGGGCACGTGCCTGGGTTGCAGGCCAAGTCCCCAGTAGGGGACATATTAGAGGCAACCACATATTGATGTTTCTTTCCAACTCTTTCTCCTTCCTGTCCCCTCTCTCTATATATAAATAAAATATTTTTAAAAAATCTACTTTTATCACTAAAACCAGTTGAAAGTACTTTTACTATACAGCTAATTTGTCTTATTAATTTAATATATTCCTTACTCTTTTGTCATGATTATATAAAACATCTCTCCAAGACACAGATTTTGTCTGACTACGATTTTGTCTTTTAACACTTACTATATTAATAATGTATTTTTTGGATAAAGGTTTCTACTTTTGCAGAGTAGGGTTTCTTATTAACCCCCCTAAAAGGACTATGCCTTATTTTCATGGAGGAATCTAGGCCTCTGAAATTGTAGGTGTACTTGATTATGTCTCTGAATTTCTGGGAAAATCATCAGTAGCTTCATCTGATTACCTGAGGGATAAAATTTGTGATTGCCATTACTTTTTTCTACCTTAATAATATAGCATCTAGGATGTGGAATGGAAATATGTAGCTGATCCTTGTAAATGTGAGTCAGGAAAAAATGGTCACATTTAGACATGCCCAACATGCAGAATGAAAAACAGCAATAATAAAAAATTTTGTAAATGCATATTAATTTCTACTCTGCCTCCACAGGTGGGTTTTAGGTTGAAAATAATCATAGTTAATTTCTTTTCATCACACTTGTTCAAATTTTACAAGGATTTCAGAAATAAGTAGTTTTCAAAAGAAAAACAGTCATTTTAAAACACTCCCATTTATTTAGACTGATTTCCTTTTGGTCCTCTCTGCCAATTATACCAATAAACCCAGGAAATAATACACAACCAAGAATGAACTCTGAGAAGTAGAACTGGCTAAGGACCCCAAGAAGAGAGGAATCACAGAGAGGCAGGGAAACCCATGTCCTCACACCCAGTAGAAGAAGGCATCTCTAGATCCAGTGTTCCCCACTCCCAACCTAGCAACAAAAAGGGCCCAGATAGATGTGTCTCTCCTCCATACACACCATGTCCCTTTGACAATATCAGGTGAGTCCAACATCATGATTCTACTAACATTAAGTGCCAAAACAGGCAATTTACTTCCACTGAGATTAATATTCCCCTCCACTACAGGAGATGAGAGAGGCTGGGAGGGGTCGCTTGGAAGAATGAGCATGCCGCAACTAGTCTGAAGCCCTGAAAGCCTTTTTGACCCTAGGGAGATTCCCCTACCCAACAAGAGACAAGGGGTAGCCTGCCATGGAGAAACCCATTTCACCTTCAGGCGGCACCAGCAGGAACCAGTGGGAGCCTCCAGGGCAGAAGATAAGCCAAGCATTCCTCAAGAGCACCTCAAAGGGTTTGAAAATTAAACTGTCATTGGAACCAATAGCCCACTCAAGTAGACCAGAACCTAGATGCTAACAACCTAAACAAGCTGACTGCTGGCTAAAAGAGAAGATTTATATAAAACCAAGATTGTCTTAGCATAGTAACTAAAATGTCCAAGATCAAAATCACTCATCGTATCACGATCAGAAGACTACATCTTGAATGAGAAAAAATGATTAACTGATATCAGTAGCTAGATGAATCCTGCTGGAATTATTTGATAATGATTTTAAAGTAGCATCATGAGAATGCCTCAACAAGCAATTAGAAATTCTCTGGAAATAAACAAACAAACAAAAAGTCTCTTCCAAAACATAGACATTATAAGAAAGGGCCAAATGGACATCATAGAAGTTAAAAATAAACTATGCCAATTTATACCAAATATTTCTTTGGACCTGCAACCAAATAAAACAAAACCATACACTGGGTTCTCATAAAAACTGTTAAATTTCTAATAAGAGAAATAGTGACACATATAGTCTAGAATAGGTTTTTTCAAAACATCTTTTAAAATCTAGTCTGAGTCCTCCAGAATTTATTACCACATAAAAGTGGTTAAAGGATACCAACATCTTTTAATGGCATTGACTCAAAATCTAAAATTTCAATCCAAAGTGAAACACTGGGTAAAAAGAAAGCCTTGATCCATTGAAGGCGGGGTAGTGTTCTGCCACATTTTACCAAACTATCCCTCACTTCCAGATTTAGCCCCATCCAGAAGCAATCCTGACTATAGTGGGCACATTTGCATAACATACTGATTACCATTTCTTCAGCATAGGCCAATAGTTTGTGTTCTAAAAACAATACTGTCTTACATGTTTGCTTCTCTGTTTTTAAATAATTACAAAACCTCTCACCCATGTATTCCAAACGGCTGTTGTGCTAGAAACAGAGTACTGAGGAGTACTGAGGTATTAATCCCCCAACACTCCAGTAATCTATCAGGCCCAGGCACCCTGGTCCTCCCGAGGCCGATGACTTCAACCTACCTGCAGCTTTCAACCCCTTAACCCTTCCATTCACTTAGACACACACTCCCTTGCTAAAAGCACAGTTTGAGGTCTATTAACAGTCTGTTTAAAATATTTACTAAGTGACTAATCTTTTTCTCCAGAAAGTGTTGTCAAAGTAAACAATCTTTTTATTAAATTGAAGACTTTCCCAAGCAAAGAGCTTTTTCTAAACTGCTTGAAAGACAAATGCTTTCGATTTTTCAACAATTGCACTAGTAAAATTTTATGATAGATATTTTGCATACCAGTTAGTTCTAACTTACAAAATTCAGTGAGTGTGCTTGCTACCCAAACTAATGTTTGGAAATCAACGAGTTTAGTTTAAACCTCCATAGATGTGTAAAACTGAGTTATTTTCTATACCATTATTACTAAGACTTTATCTAATAAAATATACATATTTTTATAAATTGATTTTAAAATTAATAAATTACCAATACTGATATCACATTCACCTATGTAAATCATTTAAAAGTTACAATTTGTTTCTTCTTCATGATATAATGGTACCTAGTGAAAATTCATTTGTACAATAGTAACTCAAAATGTACTAGCTACTTCCCAAAATCAATTCAGAGGAAGAATTCCACTATCCATTCTTCATTCTTCAAAGTGAAATATAATTTATAGAAAAAAATAAAATATAAAATATAGTTTTACTTTATATCTACTAACTGTAGATAATAAACAGAATTATTACCCTCAAATAATAAGCTTGTAAGGACTATATAATATGCAAAAATTTGCATTAAGTCTATTTTATAAAGAATATTTATAAGTTTTGATTATTTCTCCAATGATGTTGAGCACAATACACAATATGCAGAGTCCCAAGGAATGCATGTTAATATGTATCCTTCTAAATGAAAGTTTTTGTTCAATCATAAAACTATGTTTAGTAAGGTGATACCATTAAAAGTTGAATAACATAGTGATTAGTACATGAAATAAAATAAATATAATATAAAATTATGCGCTAATTATAAAACAATTAAAAATAATTCAGGAAATTATTTACCTGGCCATACTTTGCTGCCAAGTGAAGTGGGGTCCAGTACTGATTATCCACTACATTGAGGTCCCCGCCGTGTTCCAGGAGCAGAGACACCACCTCCTTGTAGCCACTGGCACATGCCATATGTAACTGCAACAAAGAGGTATTTTTTATTTATCTTTAAAAAGCAGCAATATCAATACAGTTTACTCTGTGCTTTAAAGAGAGCTATTTAATAAAGTGTTGAACCTAAAACACAGAGACCTTAATAAAAGGAACAGACACATAATTTTATTTATTTGGGACAAGCAGATGTCATCATTCTTTGAAAAAGAACTACAAGTTAATTATATGTTATTTTCCTTCTGACTCTGTCAAGGTGCACATTTTCATGTAATTCCTATTTCCCTCTCTAATGTCCCCTCTACTATAATATGAATACTTTTAAATATAAAATACAATAATTCAATATTTAACTGCTACAGACCCAAAGGTCAAACATGTACTGACTAGCTCTAAAATTCTACCATTCTATTTGGTGTTATAGGAGAAGGATTCAAAAGTACAAATGAGAACAGAAAATATGATCACTGCGATGCTTATATACACAAAAAAGGAACAAGAACACCAAAAAGGATGAACTAATTAATCCTGACAAGCTTTAAAATGATTGTGTAGCTATCATTTTAACATTCTCCCAATTTAGCTTCTTAATCCAACCTGAAGTTCAGAAATGAGGCCTCAGGAACTACAGTGATCAGGGTTTGGAAAATCACTCAATTTTTTCAGATGCACTGACTCCTGTTTCTAAGGCAGCAGCCTTTATTTGTGAGTAAACTATTACGAAATCGAATTGCTTTTATAATTATAACAATTAAAAAAGAAAATTATAAGAAAAAGAAAAAACTAATTTAAAATAGTAAAAACAATAACTTCTTGATATTATAGATGGCAATTTTTTATGTGCCCTTCCTTACATTTTTGTTACAAAAATAAAATTATAGTAAAGTCAAGGGGGAATGTTTTCATGTCTATTGGCAATCTGTATGTTCCCTTTGAAGAAGTGTCTATTCAGGCCATTTGCCCATTTTTTAATTGAATTGTTTGTTTTTTTGGTGCTGAATTTTATAAGTTCTTTATATTTTTTGGATATTGACCCCTTATCAGATCTATTGGCAAATACATACTCCCATTCTGTGGGTTATCTTTTTATTTGGATGATGGTTTCCTTTCCTGTGCAAAAACTTTTTAGTTTGATGTAGTCTCATTTGTTTATTTTTTCTTTTGTTTCCCTTGCCTGGGCAGATATATTAGATAAAATATTGCTACGAGCAATGTCCAAGATTTTAATGCCTATGTTTTCTTCTAGGATTTTCATGGTTTAAGGTCTAACATTGAAGTCTTTAAGTCATTTTGAATTTATTTTTCATAGAAATGCAAGTTAAATCCCCAATGAGATCACCTCACACTGGTCAGACTGGCTATCATCAATAAATCAACAAACGAGTGCTGATGAGGATGTGGAGAAAGAAGAATCCTTTTGCACTGTTGGTATGAGTGCAGATTGGTGCAGCCACTGTGAAAAGCAGTAATGCAGATTCCTCAAAAAATTAAAAATGGATCTGCTGTTTGATCCAGTGATACCACTTCTGGGAATTAATCCAAAGAAATCCAAAACACTAATTCGAAAGAACATAAGCACCTCTATGTTCATTGCAGGGTTATTTACAATTGCCAAGATATGGAAGCAGCCTGAGTGTCCACCAGTAGATGAGTGGATGAAACAAGTATGGGACATTCACACAATGGAATACTACTCGTTTGTAAAAATGAAGAAAAATTTACCCTTTGCTACAGCATGGATAGACCTGGAGAACATCACCCTAAGTGAAATAGGCCAGTCAGAAAAAGGGAAATACCACATAATTTCAGTCATTTGTGGAATTTAGTGAGCAAACTCAATTAACATGCAAAACATGTTAGTTGTTTTGACATGTTTTGTTATGACAGACTCATAAATAGAGAGTAGGCTGACGGCTCTCAGGGGCAGTGGTGGGGAGGTTAGGGGATGGAGGATTTGAGCAAAAATAAAAAAAGACTCATGGATGTGGACAACAGTGTGGCAGTTGTGGTGGAGGGAGGATAAGGGGGATAAACGGTAATAGAAAACATACAACAAAAAATAATATATATATATATAGATAAAATTCAGCAAAATCATTTGCTTATTTACCTTTGGAGTTAATAATACTGTTTAATCTATACTGATACTTATATGTTTATTTTTTGTACTTTCAAGTACATTACAGCAACAAGTAAATTCAGCTAATTTAAGACATAAACATTAAGAGGTTAAGTTCTACAACAATCTTCCCTTGCTTTGTTATATACACAATTCATCTCATTATATTCTAAAAAACAGCCCAAGAATAATATATCTACAGGTATTTTAATGAAATATAATTTTATACTTGTTCTCATAGAGAACTAATCTGTCACCTGCTTCTAAATTTTTTCTATATTATTTGAATCAATTATTTGAGTCAATGACTGGCAGGTTACTCTGTGCTGTGTGCCCTAACCTTTGGGTCTCAGTAGATTTTCCTTTTTATAGACTTAAACTGCATTAAGAATATTCCATTAGTTGATTAGCACCTGTTACTAAGGATGTCAAGTTTGTAGGATCAACCCCTTTATGAATAGATTTGCTTTCTATTCATAAAAATCAGGTTCTACCATTTAGAATTAGCCCACCTCTCAGCCAGTCATCTCATGCACTGCTCACAAGGAGACCACTAGAAAGAAAACAGTCATGGTTCACTTAGTGGAAAAGTCATCCAAAGCATGAGCTACCAGTGACATCCATGGTGGTGAGAAAATTTAATCATAGGCAATCTCAAAACAAAAACAAACCCCCCCATAACTTTGAGTCAATTTTTTCAAATCATCATACTAAAATATCAGGACATTAGAGTCTTTGTCTTGATTCTATGGGCAATCAGCATCTAAATTCATAAACAAGGCAATAGACCCCACAGGGTATAGTTTCTCAATTCTAAAGTTAGGCTTACATTTAAAAAACTAAAATTAAAAAATGTCTATTTTCTGAAATAGAATTTATAGCCCTACCTTTTCTAAACTATAGCAGGAAGATACCAGGTGCCAAAATGTGAAAGTGTTTATTACTAAGATACTAGGATGTTCCTCTCCTGCAATTTAATGGGGTCTTATGAGAAACACAGTGGTCGGTGTTGTTTCTGTAGAAAACTAGCAGCAGCTATTTAGATGCACAGTTCTCATAGGAAAGTATTCCAAGTTGGAAATCATGTATCTAGTTAGAATGCAGGACAACATGTTAGAATCATTTCATAAACACTAGGCATGAACGTTACAAATTACTTCTCTTATTGTGCACAATTTGTGATATAGGTACCATACTAATTTTGAAGCTGAAGAAGTTGTGGATTAGGTCATTTGGGTAACTGTCTAGGGAAGCATGGCCAGTGTGGTCTGACACCAGTTTCTCCTGCACTCTCCAGCACTGATATTTTGAAGTACCAAAGGGGAGTGGGCATCCAAGTTGGCCAAGCTACAGGTATAACAGTGCAATATTTAAGGTCCTAACAAACCCCAAACTCATCCCATAATTTATTTGCTTTAATACATAGTTTGTCTTCTCCCTGTAACCCATTCCTCTCCCACATACTAAACATGTATTAAAATGTTTGTCGTTAGAAGATGTACACTATTTAAATACTTGCTTCGGTTTCCCCTTGACATACCACTCATGTAGGCACAGCCCTGTTTGTTAAGTTTTTGGGCTTTTTGCATTCTTTGCAAAACCATCTCCAGATCTCAGCATTTTTTAGATATGAAAACAAAGGAGAGTCTCAGATTCTAGTGAGAAGTCTGAAGTCTACCCAGCTGGGATGGGTGGACTCTCTAATGCTCTAACACTGTCTTCCCCTCTCACAGGCAGAGCAGCAGGCCTAGGTGAAGCCAGAGAACAAGACCATGAGCCCATTTTATTTATCATCCCATATAAGAATCCAATTTTTACTGCATCAGATCAAAGCTTTTTTTAAACTCCTAAATTTTTAGCAAATTTTTCAGTGATAAATACAGGTAGCACAGCCATGATATTATTATCAGAATAAATTATATTGTCATATCACATTACTTTCATAGCAGATATCTCAAAATATCATTCATGTTGAACTCTACTGTAAAATTTAGAATCATTACATAATGTGTGAATTAATGAAGAAACATAAGCATTACATATCACAAACTTAATTTCAATATTATGATTACCACTGTATGTAAACATAGATGGATTTCTTTGAAATTCTACGCACCATTTTTATTATATAAAAACATTATATTGACAAAGGATTCACAGTCTATACAATAGGTTAAAAGGGGTACGGCATTAAAAAGATCAATGAGCCTGGGCTTTATGCAAGTTGGGAGTTTTCCTTATTACATGGGTCAAGACATTCTAATCTCTAAATTGAGGCTGTTTTGTGACATAAAGCAACCATAAAATCTGTATTCCCTATAAATGACCAAAAAACTTATGTCACTGGCTATGTCTTCATCCAGAAGAAAGGAATGAACCAAGCACTCCCAAAATAACAAAGAGATAAAAATAAGGTTGCTTGATATTTACATTTCATGAATAATTATTTCCCCAAAACCCGTATGTCTCAAGGCCAGATGTAATAGATCAAATTCTGTGATAAAGCAGTAAAGAACCAGCATTTTTGTGACATATATGCTAATTAATGCACTAGTATATTTCCAAGAGCATATATACATTCAAACTCAGGAACTAATTTTCATATGCTCTATAGTATGGCTGGTTTTGCATTTTATCCTTTTCTAAGGCTTCTGTTTTCTTTTCAGAAGAATATTAATGTAAATTTAGAGATCTTTTAAAGGAACTATAATATATTTAGTTATTTCATTTTATATTCTAAAAAAAGAAGAAAGCATACCAGAAAAATCACCTTATTGGAAATTTATCTCCATTGAACATTTTGTCAATAATTTCATCTCTTTTGCACAATTAAACCATGTGGGAAATTATGCCTAATTCTGAACCACAATTGACATTCCAATTTGGAATATAGAAATTGATTTAAGAACAAAAGCATCCTTTGTTATCACCAACAATTGACAGGAATGCACAATATACATGTGCCTTACAGAAAGGCAACTCCAGAGATGCAGTCATTAACATAATAGACTAATCAATTTAGACCTAAGAATCAAACTAAACGGTCACTTGCTAAATACTCTGCTCTCCAAGGGATATAGCTTTCCACTCCTTGCTACTCCCCTTGTAAAAAGCTCAAATATAAGTACCCCAAGACTGTGATTACAGAGCAATTATTAGCAACATTTATAACCCTCTATTCAATAAAGTCACAAGGAATGTCAAAATTGAAGATGTTTTAAAATCAGCAATCTATTACACCAATTGATTATTTCAACAGCTTTCCTTTTGCTCAACAATGACTAAAGCATGTACATTAGTGTTATTTAGCAGTGATTTTTTAAAAAATATATTTAAGTTGTAATATCTTCTGTTTAAAAAAAAAGGCTAGATTGGATTTCTACTATATGTTAAGGATTAGTGTAATACATGTGTTAAATGAACTATTAATCACATAGCCCAATCTAAGCTGGATTTTGACCCCACTACTACATTAAAATTACCTTAGAACAGAAGATCAATGACCTCGATGTTATAAAACCCAATAGCCAATTTGCCATCTTCATTTACTTGACCATTTTCAGCAGTATTTAATAGTTTCTCATATCTTCCTCGTTGTCATACTTTCTTCACTTGGCCCCCAGACCATCTCATTCTCTTGGTTTTCCTCCTACTTTGGGAGTTATTCTTTCATCTCATTTCTGGATGTTCCTCTTTTTTGTTAAGCTCCAAGGTGTAGGCCCAAATCCCCTTTCCTTCTGTATCAAATTCATGATTTCATCCAGGGTCAGGGGTTTTCATGATCATATGTAGGCTAATGTTCCCAAAATTGTTTCTTCAATCTAGACATTTCCTGAATTTCAGACTGCAATATCCAACCACAAACTCAACATCTCCATGAAAGCAGCTAAGAGGTGCTTCCTAACTTCATATTTCTGGACTGTGATTTTTCCTGCTCTAAGTCTTCTCTACCTCATTTGATGCCAACTCCATCACTCCAATTGTTCAAGCTAAAAATACCTAGAGTCATTTTGAAGTCTTTTCTTTCTGTCATACCACATTTACATCAGAAAATTCCAATGGATTGCCCTTTATTTTGGAATAAAATTAGCCACTTCTCACCACCTCAACTGCTACCATCTTTGGCTGCACACCATTATTTTTCTAAATTACTGGAAAAGCCTCCTGATTGAACTCTCATCTTTTCACCCTTTCCTTTTTATAGTTTATCCTTAACACAGCAGTCATGGTTACTGATCTTTTTAGAACTGAAGTAAAACTATGTCCTGCCTCTCTTAAGAGCTCTCCAGTGTGTTCCCATCCCACTCGGAGTAATTACCACTGTCCTCGCATAGGCCCCAAACATGCATGATCTGATACTGATTACCTCTCTTCTCCACTCTGCTAAGCCAAACCTACCTCCTTTCTGTGTCAATCAGATTGCACCTAGCTCTGCTTCAGGTGCATTGCACTTACTACTGCTCAGCCTGAAATCTACTATGTTTGACCTCACACCGTATTTTTTCCATGGTAGAAACTTCATCTCTGGATCCAACCCCTTCTGTACAGGCAATACTTCAGAAATTCATACTCTCTTCTGCTGCCCTAGTTTGTTTTCATTTTTTGAGCCTTAATACATGCATTTCCATTATAGTTCATTTTAACTGCTATATGCCCATTTCAGGCAAATTTTATGGGTCATTAGGGCCAAATATAAACATTAATCCAAGAATTGTTCTGTTTGTAACTTACTACAGTTATGTACTAATAAAAAAGTAGTAACAGGAGTTTCCTTGGATTTAGAAATTCACTCACCAGACTGATCTATAGTTTGTTTTCCTTAAAATTAAAATAAAAACATTCTAAGTTCCATCTCTAAAATCACATTGGCAAAGAAACACAAAAAAGTCTTATAAATTTGTAGGGAAAACATGCATAAGAAGGAAGACTGAAAGAAAACATAACAACATATAAACATTGGTATTCTCTGGGTGGTGGCATAAGTGATTTGTATTTTTCTCTGTATATTTATATGATTTCTAAAATTTCTACAATGAATATATATTACTTTTATAATCAAAATGATATTATTTAAAAGTTAATTTTATCAGAGACTTCCAACCAAGATGGAGGCATAGGTAGATACACTTTGCCTTCTCCCACAATCAAAGGAGAACAACAAATTTAAAATAAAAAAATAAAATAACCAGAACTGCCAGAAAATTGAACTGTATGGATGTCTGACAACCAAGGAATTAAAGAAGAAACATTCATCCAGAAAGGTAGGAGGGGCAGAGAGGGGCAGCCAGGGTGGAGAGGACTTTCAGCAAGATGGCAGCTGGGCGACTGGACTAGGCGGAGGCTGATGGACTGCCTATTTTGCATTTGCATGCAAATAAGTTGGGGAGGAACAACTGGGGAGCCAGACAGACCATGCAACCTAGGGTTCCAGCATGGGGAAATAAAGCCTCAAAACCTCTGACTGAAAAAACCTGTGGGAGTTGTGGCAGGAGGAACTCCCAGCCTCATAGTACAGTTTATTGGAGATACCCACAGGACCTTAGGAGGTACACAAACCCACGCATCCTGGAATCAGCACCAGAAGGGCCAAACTGGCTTGTTGGTAGAGGAGGAAGTGACTGAAAGCTGGTGGACAGCTGAGAAAGCAGCATTGTTTCCTCTTGGACCCCTCTCCCACATACAGTGCCACAACACAGTGACATAGGTTGTCCCACCCTGGCAAATATCTAAGGCTCTGCCCCTTACTATGTAACGGGCATGCTAAGACAAAAAATACATAGCCCAAATAAAGAACAGATTGAAGCTCCAGAAAAAAATACAACTAAGTGATGAAGAGATAACCAAACTATCAGTTGCAGAGTTAAAAACACTGGTAATCAGAATGCTCACAGAAGTGGTGGAGTATAGTCACAAAATAGAGGAAAAAGTGAAGGCTATGAAAAGTAAAATAAAGCTAAATGCACAAGGAACCAAAAGTAAAGGGAAAGAAACTGGGACTCAAGTAAATGGTTTGGAGCAGAAGGAAGAAATAAAGATTAAACCAGAACAGAATGAAGAAATAAGAATTCAAAAAAAATGAAGAGAGGTTCAGGAACCTCTGGGACAACTTTAAACAGTCCAACAACTGAATCATAGGAGTGCCAGAAGGAGAAGAGGAAGAGCAAGACATTGAAAACTTATTTGAAAACGTAATGAAGAACTTCCCTAATCTGGCAAAGAAAATTGATTTCCAGAAAGTCCAGGAAGCTCAGAGTCCCAAAAAAGTTGAACCCAAGGAAGCACACACCAAGGCACATCATAATTACATTACTCAAGATTAAAGAGAAGGAGAGAATATTAAAAGTAGCAAGAAAAAAGGAGACAGTTACCTACAAAGGAGTTTCCATAAGACTATCAGCTGATTTCTCAAAAGAAAGCTTACGGGGAAAAGGGGCTGGAAAGAAGTACACCAAGTCATCAAGTCATGAAAGGCAAGGACCTACATCTGAGATTACTCTATCCAGAAAAGCTATCATTTAGAATGGAAGAGAAGATAAAGTGTTTCCCAGATAAGGTCAGGGTCATCATCATCAAGATCAAGTTAAAGAACTTCATCATCACCAAGACCTTATTATATGAAACATTAAAGGGACTTATCTAAGAAAAAGAATATAAAAATATGAACAGTAAAATGACAAAAAACTCACAACTATCAATAACTGAACCTAAAAAAACAAAAATGAACTAAGCAAACAACTAGAACAGGAAGAGATCCACAGAAATAAAGGTCACCTGGTGGGTTATCAGTGGGGAGGGGTAGGAAGGAGAGTAGGGGGAAAGGTATAGGGAATAAAAAGCATAATTGGCAGGCAAAAAATAGACAAGGGGAGGTTGAAAACAGTATGGAAAATGGAGAAGCCATAGAACTTATATGTATGACCCATGGATATGAACTAAGGCGGGGGAATAATGGTGGGAGGGTGGGTACAGGATGGAGGAGAATGAAAGGGTGAAAAAAAATGGGACAACTATAATAGCATAGTGAACAAAATACATTAAAAATAAGTTAATCATATCAATTTCTATGTTTTAGAAATAAAGTTAAAATTCTCCATTTAAGCAATATTTCTGAGTCAAGTATATTAACTTACCAGTGTTACTCCTTCATCATTTTTCTCATTAACATTTCCTCCACATGATAGGAAGTGTTTGACATCTGCTAACATACTCATGGGTCTCTGAAGCTTCATCTGGTGCAGTGAGGTCAGATCCACTCCTAGGGCAAAAAGAGCCTTTCAAACAGAATGCAGAGATGCTTCTCAGCTTCTGTAATGAAAATTCAGTTTCATCTTATATTTGTTCAACCTGTTTATATTTGAATCTTTTCTTCCACTTTGAATTCTCACTCAAGGCATTACAATTATTTTTCTTTGAAGCATTCTATTTCCACCTAGAGTATAGTCTTGAATAATTTTCCTCTTATTATATCCTCAATTTGTGATAGAATACCTTATAAATGGCACATTCTCAATGGATGTGTGCTTTAGTGTAAATCAACACACACTACTGAAAGTATTTTAAAGTTATATAGTTTTCATTATCTATGTTTTTTCTTGCCAAAATAGTTGCTGCTAAAAATGATGCAGTATCATGGAAAAAGAGAAAAAAAACTTTTGAGAAAAAATTGAATCTGAATAAAGTCTGTAGTTTAACTAATATATTGTACATATTATGCTAATTCTTATTACCCAAGCACATTTGACAATATCTAGGTAATGTTTGGTCTCTGAATCTCCATCTAGTGAAGCAAGGGCACATACCTGTGTCAAATTGAAACTACATTAACACAAGTCAATCTGAACCCTACCTTTACTTTCCTTAGCTGTCTCTCCTAAGATAATATTGTTTTGTAACAATTCAACTTTTTCTTTACTCTGTTATCCAGGCAGTATTGGGGGTAATCTACCCTGCTATTATAGGTAATTTTATAATTATGGTGACTATGAAATTACCCATCCAATGATTTTAGCACAAGACTCTCTAATAAGCTCTTGAAAGTGGATCTAATACCAATTTTTGTCTCCATAGTAATCTTCCTAAGAGAGCCAAGACTTGTAGGAAGAAAAAGAGTTGAGCAGGCAAATAAAAAATAAAGAGGAATAGCTGTGGCTGGTGTGGCTCAGTGAATTGAGTGCTGGCCTGTCAACCAAAGGGTTGCCAATTCGATTTACAGTCAGTGCACATGCCTGGGTTGCAGGCTGGCTTCCTGGTGGGGGTCATGTGAGAAGCAACTACACATTGATGTTTCTCTCCCTCTCTTTCTCCTTCCCTTCAACTCTCTCTAAAAATGACTAAAATATAAAACAAGACACAACTCTTTTAAAAAATAAAGATAAATAAACACATTCAAGCCAAAAGGGTGTTGTAACCCTCTACCTAACCCCTGCCCTCCAACCCTGACCACAGGCTTAATGTGGGACTGTCCTAGGCAAACGGGGTGCACTGTCTCCCTAACACTGGGTGCCCCTAATGAGGATGGTAAGAAGATGGCATTTTGAATTAACCTTATTAAGCAGAAGGAATACACAAGGTCATTTATGGAATGATTTATCTGGGAGTCTTCTGAAGAATAAATATCAAGGTCTAAAGGTAAGAAGACCAGTTTTTGAGAATGTTCCAAAATAGAAAGACCAGAGTTTTAACTGAGGTATTAACAGCATAACTGGTGAGGGATATAGAGATATTAGTGAGATATCAAGAAGGCAGAATCTTTCAAGTTAGGTGAAAATTAGATGAGAGATTTAGAGCAAAAGTGATGTTCAGATAGCTGGGTTCCTGGCTGTAAAGGTAAAATAGAACACATATAGAGTATATGAAAGGACAACAATCAATTCCATACTAGACACGTTATTTCAAATTATCTGACATCCAAGTCAAGATACTTAAAATTGCACACATAAGCCTGCAGGTCTTTAGAGATATCTAAGATACAGGCTATTCTTAAAAACAGGCAGGTGGTAACAACACATGGAAGAGGGGGAGATAATCCAAAATAATTTGTAGTGATAAAAGAAGATATTTAAAGCATAGCACTGGGAACCACCAACATTTTGGTGTTTGGATATACAAGTAGCACATCCACAGAAAACTAAGTAGAAACTCAAAGAGAAGGGAGAACTCTGAAAAGATCATTGCAGGTGAGAGAGTTTTCTATAACAGAGTGTAATCAAAGTCATTAGCTGTCACAGAAAGACGAGGTAATAGAAGAGAACAGAAAAGTGATCACTGGACAGAGAACCAAGGTGGGCAACCCAATGATGGCAAGTACCTCTCCAGTGGATCAGTGGGGACAGTGGGGTGGGTAGAGAAGATTAGGAACTCAGGAGAATAAATGTGAGAGACTTTTCTTAAAAGAATAGATTTGAAATGAAGTAAAAAAGAGAAGTGTACAATGATATATGTTGAGCAAAGTTTTTTTAATGTATTTTTCAGGGTCATTTTTTCAGTGTATTATGCTTTATTATTATTTTTTTCATTGTTGTTCAAGTACAATTGTCTCCATTTTCACCCCACCATGCCTCCCTATGCCCAACTCATCCCCGCCTCCCACCCTTGAACTCATCCCCTTTGGCTTTGTCCATGTGTCCTTGATACATGTTCCTTGATGGCACCCCCTATTATTCCCTATTATCCCTCTCCCACCTCCTCTATGGTTACTGTCAGGTTGTTCCTTATTTCAGTGTTTCTGGTTTCAGGGTCTTGAATATAATCCCCCCAGCCTGCCCATGGTGAGCACCTTTCTGTCCTGGACCACCTTGAGCTCTCCCTGCACTGCTTTCACTCCATGCTGGCTCATTTTATAATCAGTTTCCTTGAACACCAGCTGGTTTGCCTTGTGCTGGAGATCTAATATGCATCAAATACTCAATTCTCCTTGGTTGTCTTGTTTTCTAGCCTGGATAGCTTAGGCGGTGAGCCGAGGTTAATTACTGTGCCCAGGTGTACAGTGTGTGTCGGTGGTGACAGTACAATTAGAACTTGTGACCAGTGATTTTCCATGTAATCAACTCACTCATGACCTCAACTGCCTCCCACCACATGCGCCCTGATGTGACAGCATGATAAGTACTCTGACTTGAAGCTGTATAATGCAGAGTGAAAATTCAAAGATTGCAGCTGCCTAGTTATAAGAAGGTTACACTGAAACGTTGGGTGCTAAATAACAATAAAAATTTCATTTTGTAATATTAGAAATTTCTAAGGACATTGGCCCTCACTATCACAGCAGAGAATTCTAAAAGTGCATCAACAAGGGGAGAATACATCGAATTAGGCATTGTTTACTGGATTTGTGACAGCCAATACAGATTAGTGTGAGGGACACTGTCAGAAATAGAACCATATTGTAAATGAGGTGAGAGAGGGGCAGATGGATGGGAAGGCAGAGGCCAGTGCAACAGCAGTGACAAATGGAACACAGAATTAAAAATTTAAGAGATATTATATTAAATTTGTTCCAGCAAACATGTATTTTACAAACTGACAGTGACAGCCATCAACATGACATATTTTCTTCTAACTATTCAGAGTCAGTGCCTTTTTGTCATTTTTCTTTAATCAATTTATAAAGCAACTTCTCAGGGGAAATGCACTTATTTTTATTTATATAGGGTACATAATACTGCTTTTGCAAACACTAAAATTCTTACCAAACAAAATCATTTAATGAGTTGGAAAGGTTTATAAGTAATGTTAATTCTTTTTAAAATAAAGACAGTTAATTTTAATTTCTGGAGAGAAACACTTATCACAATGGCTATTAGAAAATCAGAACAGTAAGAAGAGCAAGAAAACATCAAATAGAAGTGGCACTTCTAAATAAATAACAGTCAAGTTCATGCCAATTCAGAATCATGTGACTATGGGTCAAGTTTTGCAGGTGTGCAAATAATAAACTTCCCAGCAGTGTTATATGCATAATGTTCAGCTCATTCCCTTTAGAAATAACCAGTGTCCAAGTCAGAGTTGACAAGATGTGAAGAATGCAGGTAATCTCTCAGGTAAAAGTGAGGTAATTACTCACTACACCACACAGCCTGTACCCAAATTTGCTTCTGTCACCCAAGCAATGACTAAGTGACCTTCAATAGCACAACTCAACTCACATTTGCTCTAATGAAAATAATAGTAATACCTTGCTCTCAGAATTAATGAGACTAGTTTTTAAGAACTCATGGCTGCTGAGCACTAATTATTATTATTATTCTAAGCCATCCTCAGAATAAACCTTTTGATTTAAGCCATCTGGAGGAGGCGAAGAGTACAGGGAACAATGAGGCAGATGTCAGGCTTTTGTTAGAGGCAAGAAGAATAGAATCACAAGCATGGTGAGGTTCTGAAAAGTTTTAAACTTTTTCTCTGACAAAAGCTCATATTTGAAGGGATAGAAAATTCATTATTGTTATTTATAGCTAAATATCAGAAAGGAAGAAAAGGGTATGTTTCTTTAGTTTAGTACCATATTGAGCTCAAGAATAACTGTGGGTCAGGAGGTGAGCTGGACAGAAGAGGGCAAAGGGTGAAAATTAGGACAACTGTAGTAGAATAAATAAAACAGAAACACAACATAACAAAACCAAATACCCCAGGCACTGCAATCCACACTGCATGAATATAAAAGTTCAAAGTGCAGGGTGGATAGGCTGATTGGTGCATTTGAAAGGCTCATCTAAGGGGGGTACTGTTATCTCTAGCTGATTGTAACCTGTAACAATCCAAGATGTTCAAAAATATCAAGGAACTCAAGAAATACAGAATTTATGTTAAATCACTAAAAAAAAAAAAGATTTCAAACACCTCTTATTTTACTAACATTGAACTTACTCATGAAATTATACCCTGGGTCTGAGCAATTAAATGTCTTTGTCACTGAATACATCTGGGGCCTCAGCCTCATCTTTTCAGGCCAGCACCATGATCATGGGACAGTCTTCCGACAACGTTTCTGTTTCCAAACATCACCAAGGGGTTCCAGTGCTAACTGCTCTGACTGAAGCCCTCACTTACTAGCATGTTATAATTCTTAAATGGATGATGGCTCCTAAGAGAATACACTTCAGATGACCTTGCTCTCATTAACTCAAAATTCAATTGTGCTGGTTCACTTCCCTTCTCCTCCCAGTGGAGGACAGATCATAATTACAAGCACAGTTCCACTAATTATGGACTTTAGATGCTTGTTAAAATGTTCCTTCATTGTTGGCCTCTAGAATTTTGCTGGCGTGCAAAAGTGCATTGACTAAATCAACAATGCATTGCAGTAGGAGAGTAAAATGCAGTGTAGAAACATAACTCATTTTATACAATCTAGGGAAACTACATCAATAGGAAATCATGTAAGCAGACCTGAAAAACAAATACAATTAAAAGTCTACCAACCTATCCATCTACTATCTTTCTATAGTTTTTCAAAGCTTAGCTTACCGTTTTCATCCAGATAGGTCAATAGGATAGAGCTTGATTCTGTCCCTTCTACAGCATAATCCAATGGGATATTTCCATTAACATCCTGGAGAAGCACGTTGGCTCCTGCCTGTAAGTGAAAAAGAACAAATGTAACACATGTATATGGTTAACAGAGAAAGCAGATCAATCTTTTCATTTCTATCTTTGTCAGAAACCAGATACACAAAAAGTTTACATTAGCAACAATCCTACAGAGAACTGGAATTATTTAAAGACAAATATATTATTAAATACTTTGTGAGAAACTTTGACAGACTAAAAAAATGTAACTGACTCTTGCAAGACCTCCTCATCCCTCTAATGAAACCCCCCAAATCCAGTCCATGGCTACTGAGACGCCCACGCCAGTGTGCTGGCTGCACCTACAGAGCCTGCCTTGTTTTTAACACAACAGAAGTGCGCCATACCTTTGAAGAGTACAAATGGCAAATTCTTTCATGAACTTTGGCTGATCTTTCTCAGAAAGTCCTATAAAATCTTTAAGCTCCTTGCTCTTCACAGACACTCATCTGAGAGTTGTTCTCACACCATGATATTTTAACAATAGCTGGTTGTGTTTTGCTTTTCCAGAAACTTTTCAAAGAAAAAGCATAATCTGTAGGCATTAATAAGTGGAGTTTATTAAATCTGGCTATTACTCAGCTTTTAGCTTCAAAGGGCCCTCCATCAAATGCCTCTGAGCATACCTGCTCTACCTTTTGCCCATCTCAGCTTAAATATGATAGATGTGCTTTTGCTCTAAAAAGATACCGATCATGTAAATTGTTGCCATTGCTCTACATTTTTTAATGAACTCCATAAAATTTATCAATCATGGTTTACATCTCTTCTCCAAGGGTATGATATGAACATGTTCCCTGTGTCCAAGATTTCCTATATCCTTACCAATAACATGCCATCAAACTCAGGCCAAATGAAAGTTTCCTCCTATTCTTTTTACTAATAGGTATCTGTGTTACAACATAAATATAGTTCATATAATATCCAAATTCATAACTTTACATAAAAGGTATGTCATAATCATAACTTTGTATGTTAAAATGTGGGAGTTGCCATTTGTGTGTGTGTAAATTACATATATATATGCCTCTATGTGTATAAATATCCTATACCTTAGGCTTTCCAAGGATTGTTCTAAATATATTGTAAAAACAAAACAAAAAGTAGGTCAAAGTGGTATAATGTTCCATATCTTAATATTTTCCCTCCAGAGAAGCAGTGTTGCTTGCCTCACCATCTACAGCAGTGGTTCCCAACCTTTTTTGCACCAGGGACTGGTTTCGTGGAAGACAATTTTTCCATGGATGGGAGGGTGGGAGGAATGGTTTCAGGGTGATTCAAGTGCATTACATTCAAGTTCACCTTCTGCTGTGTGGCCTGGCTCCTAGCAGGCCCAGACCGGTACCAGTCTTTGGCCCAGAGTTTGGGAACCCCTAATATAGAGTTTATCACATTATATTTTTCTATAACTACATAAAGATACTCCTTTATTTAAACAGAGCAAGTTATATATTTCAGATTTTCATTTACCTAAGGAAAGCAAGCAATTTTAAGATCCTAAAGGCCTAGCTAATAATTTTTTTCCTCTAGTCTCCAACTATGAAAATAAGATTTTGTATACCTACCCAATTATCAATTACTAAAGAACCAATTAAGATACAGACCTATAGGGTATTGATACCAATTTCAGTAATAATAGGTAGGAGATAATGAAGTTATTCTTTTTCCCAATGCAGACGCATTTCAGATAGAATCTTATCTATGTCAAATATCTGGGAACAAAACAGTGATTATAATTTAGAGTCATACATTTTCAATCACAACAAAAATAGATAGGAGAGTGCACTTGGAGAGAATATTTTTTAAAAAAATATTTTATTGTTGTTCAAGTACAGTTGTCTGCATTTTCCCCCTGCCACTCCCCCCTCCAACCCCAGCCATCCCTCCCCTGATACCACATCCCCTTGGTTTTGTTCATGTGTCCTTTATAGTTCCTAAAAACCCTTCCTCCTTTCCCCCCACTATCCCCTTCCACCTCCCCTCTGGTTACTGTCAGATTGTTCTTAATTTCAATGTCTCTGGTTATATTTTGCTTGCTTGTTTGTTTTGTTGATTAGGTCCCACTTAAAAGTGAGACCATATGGTATTTGTCTTTCACTGCCTAGCTTTTTCACTTAGCATAATGCTCTCTAGTTCCATGCATGTTATCCCAAAGAGTAGGAGATCCTTCTTTCTTTCTGCTGCATAGTATTCCATCATGTAAATGTACCATAGTTTTTTGATCCATTCATTTACTGCTGGGCACTTTGGTTGCTTTAAGTGCTTGGCTACTGTAAATTGTGCTGCTATGAACATTGGCATGCATAGGTTCTTATGGCTTAGTATTTCAGGGTTCTTAGGATATAATTCCAGCAGTGGAATTGACAGATCAAAAGGCAGTTCCATTTTTAGTTTTCTGAAGGAATTCCATACTATGCTTTTAGAAGTAATGAAACTTTCAAAGCAAGTCTGAAAGTAGAACATGGTGCTGAATATTTCTGCTGGGCTTGTTCATCAGAATTTCACTCCATTAATCACTAACTGGTCTGTGCTCCTTAGTTATAAGATATTATTCCTTATGTAGATATGTCAGAATTTCCTAATCACAGATCACATCTTATTCCTCTTTATATTCCCAACATTTATTATGGTACCTGGGACATTTCAGTGCTAACAAAGATTTATTAAAATGAATAAAGAGTCAGTGAATTACACTAATTATTAAAAATTGAAGGAAAGAATTATAACTTTCATAATAATTTATAACTAAATTTTCTAACCTTTATTTTCAAGGGTGTGTAACTAATATTATAAAGTCACTATACACATATTTATGTTTCCTGCCTTCAGTCTTTCCATATGGATAATGAAGGGAAGCAGAAGTTGCCACCCCAAAATAGTCCTTTGGAGATATTTTTCTTAAGATGGGTATGAAGAAACAAAAGACTCAGGAAAAACCTTTCACATTCCCTCCTAACCTCCCAAAGAAATTTAGATAAAGGACCTTCTCCAAAAAGGAAGACAACCCCACAGATAACTACAGTTTAATATAAACTAGTGTGTGATAGGCAGAGAGGAACCTAACAAAATCCATTTGTAGAAAGTTCTCTCCAGATGCCATTGTTAAACATAGCCCCGAAAACATTTATTTACCAAACATTTGCTTTCTATCTCCCTGTGAATTGCCTTCCTACCCTTTGAAGTCCCAAACCACAATTCCCACTTTCTCCTTAGCTTCAGAATGGCATATAAGAAGGCCTGTCCAGAAAAATTCCAACCATTGTTAATATAATGTGAATGGTGTGTGCAACATTGATGTAAACTGACAGCCAAGGAGAGTGGACTGGAATGTGCACATGTGAACAATGGCAACTTCACTGTACTAGTCAGTGGGGGCAGTAGATAACGTTGAGTGAGCACGTGAACTGTGTGGCCATCACATTCAGAATGACTGAGTGAGTACAGCAATGAGTCTGCATCAAATTTTGCATTAAATTTGAACATTCCTCTGTGGAAACTATTGAGATGATTCAGAAGGCCACAGCTATGGGCATGCCCTCTCATGCATCACTTCTTATGCAGAGGTTTTGAGCAGAATCTCAAATTGCCCAGGTGACTCAGCCCCACTACAGCCCGGATTGGGTACCCTATGACTTCTGGCTTTTCCCAAAATTAAAGTCACCTTTGAAAGGGAAGAGATTTCAGATCATTAATGAGATTCAGGAAAATACGAATGGGCAGCTAATGGAAACTAGAAGAACTGTGTGCCCAACGTACATACTTTGAAGGAGACTGAGGCATCATTGTCCTATGTACAATGTTTCTTGTATCTTATATCTTCTTCAATAAATGTCTCTATTTTTCATAGTATGTGGCTGGATACTTTCTGGACAGACCTTATAAACTTCAACTGCTCAATTATTCTTTAGGTCTCTATTGTTATGCCCTGCCCCTGAATCTGCACTCATATAATACACTTCAGGCATTTTCTCCTGTTAGCCTGTCTGATTATTAGCCAAGCTAGAAGACCTTAGAATGTAGAAGAAAAATTATTTTTTAGCCCCACAGTGACATTTACGAAAGACTGACTCCGTCCTCTCTCAATTTCTCCATGCCCTACTTTCCTTCATTTTTGTTTTCTTTGTGGGCTAGAGTGCCCCACACATGGTAGTCCTGGTGTTCTGCCCCGCCACCCAGATCATCTGGTATTGATAAATGTCCACAGACTGGCTGAGCCATGTGTAATAACAACATAGGTCCTAAAGCAGGGGTGTCCAACCTACAGCCTGCAGGTCACATGTGGCCCTGGGTGGCTATGGATGCAGCCCAACACAAAATTGTAAATTTACTTAAAATATTATGAGATTTTTTTTGTGATTACTTGTCACAGTGTATTGAATATGTGGCTCAAGATAACTCTTCTTCCATTGTGGCCCAGAGATGCCAAAAGGTTGGACACCCCTGTAAGGATCCCTGGAGAAGTTGCATTTCCTGAATTAGAATTCTGAAATTGTACATCTATGTAAAAATATACTATTAAAAAGATTCATGGCTGATTATTATTCTTAGGCTGACTAACTTAGAAGTTAATGTGCAATTATAGTTGTTAATAGATCCCAGTAGAAATAAAGCACTGATGACTTTCAAAGCAGAACGTTTCCTCAAAATGTCAGAAGACTTCTCTTAATATGATCAGGACAGTTTCACTCCTAGCATGCAGCAAGGGAAATAGCCCAAGAGATTGGGAATTAGTGATATATAAGGCATTGTGTTAGTACTTATATTTTTAAAAAGACACTTTGAACCACCCCAGAACATAAAATGAATTTTCCCAATTTTGCAAAGTAAAAGCTAACAAATAATTTAATTCAATAAAAATATTACTCTTGATTTGGTACATTTTTAATTTAAGAATTTGAAGACTGTTCTAAATTTCTATGTTTCTCTTTAAGACACAATAATCTTAAATATCTTTTTAATATGTTCTTTTAACACTTCAAATTATATTCCATATGTAAGTGTTCACTAGATGATTTCTCAGCTATGAATATAAAAGCCAGAGAAAAGTGTTCCTGAACTGGTGCATGTGTTAATTATATTGTTTCCTTGGAGACATGGCTCAGAATGAGGATTCCAATGGTAAACTAACTTTAATTTTCTCATGGGCTGGTTTGTGCATTTGATTGTATATGCAGTTGTATTATTTCTGGGGATGAGAAACAGGATAAGCTGAGGGTTTTAGACCAGATTTTCAAATACAGAACAAAGACTATCCAAGCCCACAATTATATTACAGAACAATAACTTCAGCAATGACTAAACATTTTCTCAATCTTAAGTAATATTTTAAAATTACTGAATGCTATCTTTTTGTATAAACATGAATTAGGAATTGAAGGATATTGAGAGTGATATTGAGAGTGATATTGAAAGGATATTGAGAGTGAGAGCAGATGCAAGATATTCTTTTCATGATTCAAGAAAACTCATTTATATTTGATGCCCTAAGCCCTAAGGGGTGTGTTTGTGTGTGTAATGTCTTCCTGGTTTTACATTCCTATACTTAATCACCAGATGTCAAATTCCTTATACTGACAATGGCAATTATGCTTTGTCTAAATAAAAGAAATTCCAAATTAAATAAAACTACATAAGTAAGAACAGTTCAAAAACAAAAAAATTGTCTTTGTACAATATAGACTCTGAGGTAAGTTCTTCGGCTTGGCTTCAGGAAAATCAATCAATCACATAGTGATTAGTTTTCATTAGGGAAATGAAAATAATCAATGTTATATATGCAAAATCAACAGAAACTTCTCAAATGTTTTCTGTAATTGAGAACTGTTCAGTTCCTACTAGGAGCCCTAATCACATTTTCTCCCTAATTATCCAAACTGGGATGCCACCCAACTTCCAATTTGTCCTAAGCTATGTTCCTGGACTATTGAAAATGAAATTCAAATATATCATTTCCTGCAAACAGGAATCTAATTTATTGCCTACCAGGTGACATATGAACAGATAAATAATATTTTACTTTATGTGACAATTTAGTGTCAATGAATATACTTATCAATTGTTTTAGTAATAATTCTCAAACACATTAATAATAACATGTTCACCATAGCTACCTAATAACATGTTAATAAATATTGTGTTTTATACACTAATACTTTTAGGTAATTTTTTATTTTGATATAATTTCAGGTTTACTCAAATTTGCAGGAGTAGTACAAAGAGCTCCTGTATACATGTTTGGGCTGAATGGCATCCCTCAGAAAGAAATGTTGAAGTCCTAAGCCCCAGTACCTGTAAGCGTGATCTTGTTTGGGGGCAAAATACTTGTAGACATAATTAGCTAAGAGCATGCCATGTTGAAATAACCAGTATGATGGTGTCCTGTGTTCTAAAATATTATTTTTTCTTTCCCAAGATCTGATATTCTTAAATATGATTTTTAAAAAATTCCTTTGTACATTTCAATCTTCATTCTACTGGCGTAGGCATCCACTATATAATTTTTCAGATACAAAGATATGATGGGCCCGTGGAGATGGCTGCAGATTAGAGTGATGCTGCAACAACCAGGAAGAGTCTGGAGCCACCAGGAGCTGGAAGAGAGGAGGAAGTGTCCTCTTGTTGAAGTTTCAGAGAGCGTTGCCCTACTGACACCTTGATTTCAGACATCCGACCTCCAGAATTGTGAGACAAGAAATTTCTGTTGTTTTAAGCCACTCAGTTTGTAGTACTCTATTATGGCAACCCTAGAAAACTAATATTCTGAATACTTTTATACTTTATACTTTTACTTTTATACTTTATACTTTTCTCTCACTCTCCCTCCCTCCTTTGTTCTTTCTTTAATTTTTCCTTAATCATTTACGATTAAGTCCCAGATACTCTGTCTCATTACCACTAAATATTTTAGTATGTATTTCATAAGAACAAGGATATTCTCCTATACAAAAGTAATGAAAATCAGAAAAATTTAACATTAATAAATGTTATTATCTAAATGACAGTTCATATTCAAATATCATTAATTTTTCCAATTATATCCTTGGTAACTATTTTCCCCTGACTTAGGGTGTAATCCAAGGTCACCCAGTGCATGTAGTTGCCCTTTCTTTTTTAATCTCCTACAATTTGGAGTAGTTCTTTTTGTTTAAAGATATTCTATGATGTGTTCTTACAATAAGATTATTGACAGGAGAAGCACAGAGGGGATGACATATTCTTCGCAATGTTATTACATGAGAAGACACAGGCTACCCCTTGGTCCCATAATTTTCATCACCTGGTTAAGGTGAATTGTTTGTTTTGCAATTTAAATCTGCAGCTAAGAATCTAGGAGAGTTCATGTTGATGTCAGTAAACAGATGAATACCTGAAGATATGGGAGAAGAAAAAGCTTATCCTTATAATGTAATAGCAACTCACAAATGTAGAAGTTGATAAAATTAGAACTTACTATTCCTTATAGTAATAATTGATTCAAATGAGAGGTATCAGATGATGCTAAAACTAAAGCAAATGTCTACTGAGGGATAAAATATCTATATAGTCCTCAAGTATTTTGTCACAAAATATTCCATTTAAATATAAAAATGCTGGGCTCTAACTTCTTAGGAAAAATAGAAAAATAATATGAGTGGATGTTTTGTGCTTTTGAATTGTAAATGTTTTTCACCTTTTGTAGAAAATTTTGGTTTTATGCACTACAAGGAATAGTGAATGTTATCCCAAACTAAAATATAACATACAAGGAATTATTTTAGGTGAGAAAGTGTGTGATTGGTATTTTGCAAAATTTTATTTTAAGGAATAGGGAACCATACTGTCAGACCAGAAATTGACTCAACTCTTTTTTTTAAAGATTTTAACATCTTTACACTTATTAAACACTCTCAACATAAAATAAGCAACACAACATATGAGTGTTTTATAGAATAAGTATAATCACTAGAATTACATGCTAGTTCTCAGTGCCTTAGAGCGGAGTGATCCAGAAATGGAACACCAATTGAAATTTGACTGATGACTAATCTCTTTTATAAATGTAAAGCCTGAACCCAAATGTTCTTCTTCTCTTTCCTCCCCATCATGCCTGAGGCTCCATGCCTACTGTATATGTTTCCTATTGCTACTGTAACAAATTACCAAGAATTTATGGCTTAAAACTATACTAATTTTTTGCCTTATAATTTTTGAAGTCCAAAATGGGTCTCTCTGGGCTAGTATCAAAGTGTTGGTAAGGTAGCATTTCTTCTGGAGGCCCTAGAGCAGCAATTTCCAGGCAGTGTGCTAGAATATTTTTTTTATTTTACTATTGTTCCATTACAGTTGTAACCCCATTGCCCTCCCCTGCCCTGCCCACCACTATGTCCCCTCCCACAATCAATCCCTTCCCTGTCCATGTCCCTGGGTCATTTATACATGTAATTTTACTATATGCTTCCCTGTTACCCACCTTCTCCACCCCTTCCCTTCTGTTCTCTGTCAGTTTGTTCTTTGTTGCCATGTCTCTGACTCTTTTTCACTCATTTGTTTTGTTGATTAGGTTCCTCTTATAAGTGAGATCATATGGTATTTCTCTTTTACCACCTGGCTTATTTAATTTAGCATAATGCTCTCCAGTTCCATCCATGCTGTTGTGAAAGTTAGGAGCTCCTTCTTTCCTTCTGCTGTGTAGTATTCCATTGTGTAAATGTACCAGTTTTTTGATCTCGTCATTTACTGATGGGCACTTAGGCTGTTATTAGTTCTTGGCTATTGTAAATAACATTGCTGTGAACATAGGTGTGCATAGGTTCTTCTGAATTGGTGTTCCAGGGTTCTTAGGATATAATCCCAGTAGTGGAATAGCTGGGTCAAAAAGTAGTTCCATTTTTAGTTTTTTTTTTTTAAGGAAATTCCACACTGCTTTCCACAGTGGCTGCACCAGTCTGCATTCCCACCAACAGTGCAGTAGAGTTCCCTTTTCCCCGTAGCCTCACCAACACTTGTTCCTCGTGTTTTCCCCGCATCATCTGCACTGCTGATTCTGATCACTCATCACTTCCTCTGGTGATGGTCACACAAATCTTTCTAGTGCCCCTCACACATGTCTAGTTCCAGACTGTCTGGAATTTTACCCCCTGCAGCATCTTGAAATGGCTGTTTCTCTTTTTCAATTTTTTTTTTATTGTTCAAGTACAGTTGTCTCCATTTCCCCCCCACAATTGCCCCCCGACCCACCCATCCCCACCTCCCACCTTTGATCCTACACTCCTTTGAATTTGTCCATGTGTCTTTTTACATGTTCCTTGATGACCCTTCCCCCTTTTCCCCACATTACCCCCACTCTGGTTACTGTCAGTTTTGAAATGGCTATTTCTTTACAACTTTCTTCCTAGAATCACTTATCTAAAAGTCCTCATTCCCACCAATTCATCACTTTGTATCATCTTACTCTATTCTAATTTTCTCAGAGTTTTAATTATGACCAAATATCTTAAAAATACCTACTTATGTATTAACAATATCCCAGATAGGTTTTATATTCTGTGAGAGAAACTTCTTTGTTACTGCTACATCTCTAATCTATTACACCTTCTAGTATTCTATATTGCTCAGGAAATAACAGTAAGTGAATGAATGAATAAATTATTAAGAATATTAAAGTCTTTACTCAAAATATCACTGGTTTTTATATTTTATTTTAGATACTATCGAATATCTTCCAAAAATAGCACATTTTATTAACTCTATGTGTAACCACATGCAATTGTTGCATACTGACAAGAGTTTGTATTTAGAGATTATATTCTCGGCTGAAAGATGTTCCCCAAATCCTGACTGGTTCAAATTAAACTTAAGCATGTTCAAACACTGCTCTATAGCTTTCATGGAATGAAAAGCCAACTGAGGATGATTAGCAGACACTTCTAGATTTATTTTCCTCTCAGACGTAAGCGATATCCCAAATTCAAATGATGAAATACAGGACACTTGTATTTCTCAGGATATGTTTCCCTATATGGAAGAATACATTGCTGAATACAGTGGACAAAAGGCTTTTTAAAAAAATCATTTCACACACTTCCACTTACAGTTGTATAGTTGTAACACAAGTGGTTTCTTAATAGCTCTTTAGAAAATTGTTCATTACTTACTTGTTCTCCTTGAAAAAAAGTTTAAAAAAGAATATTAAATTATATAATTTACATATTTTATCACTAATAATTTTATATTTCAGAACTTTTTATTTTTTCTTGTAAACGTTCATATGAACACTAAAATTTGAATTTCATATAATTTTCACAGGTCACAACATTTCATTCCTATTTTGATATTTTTGACCATTTTAAAGAGGAAAATTTTACTTTATGAGTCATACAAAAATAGGCAGTGGGCCAGATTTGGCCTATGGGGCAGAGTTTGCTAATTCCTGGAATAAAATAAAATACAGAATATCAAATACAGATTAGTACAATCTCTCAAAGTCTTGTTTGAAAATTAGCTCCATTATTTTCATTTATTTTCCTTTTTTCAGCTCTATTGAAAAATACTTAAATATACCATAGTGTAAGTTTAAGGTGTTCAATGTGATGCCTTGATACACGATTACATATTTTTTTAATTAGCAGTTCAATTATATGAAAAACTATTTCTTAACATGTTTGTGGCTATTTGTATTTCTTCTCTACATTATCTTTTCATGAGCTTTGTCTATTTAAAAATTGGAGTTGTGTCTTTTATTAACATTAAAAAGTACTTACAATTTTTTAGCACTAACTCTTTACAGGAGGGAGCAAAAATAAAAAACAATCTATTTAAAATGCTGTGTTCAGGTATGATAAATCATAAATGGATAATACAATTTAACTTGATTTTCATTATGTTTCCCTCAAATATATACATCAAATAGATTACATAAATTATTTTATTTATATTTCTTCAAGAATCTATATTGGAAAGCATTTTATACTATATCCATCCTATAAAGTTTTGGGGGTACATTACCATATTAATACATCTTCACAGTCCTGAACTAAAAAAAAAAACAGTTGAAAATTGTCCCCCAATTTTTCAAATTCATCTGATCAAAAGTACCCTACCCTGTAATAATATTCATTGCTGAAATATTCATGAAGTCTCATGTTAAACAATAAAAGCTGCTACCCTACAAGTAATGCATACTCAAAAGAACAAAAGAGATTTAGATGAAAAGGAAATCTAAATGGGGCTTCTGTCACAGACGTCCACAAAACTGTAATGATATATTTTTCACTATCTTGCATTCATTAAGGTAGCGAGTTTCTTGAAACTTTTAGAAAATGAAAAATGAAATATTAGAACTCAGAGAATTGCAAAATAGGGACATAAAAAGATAAGGCAGAGTTTGCATTAGAGGTGATAGGAAGAAGAGGAGAAAGAGGAAGGGACCTTCCCTTGAAATGATGGAGAGAAAAGCTTGGGGTGAGAAAATCCTGGCTCTGTGCAGGCTTACAGCTCCCTGGTTTTGTGTCAAACCACCTAATTCTGCTATTTGGTTTGCAAAGTGGAGCCAACTATTAATGCAAAAGTATATTACAGGTATCCTCAGCCTTTCATTCCCAGCCCAGTGCTTGACATAGAGAAGGCATGCAATAGCTTGTATCTAGACTAACAAAAGTAGCTGGAAGATTTAGAGTACCATGCAAAATGGATTATTTACAAAGACAACCATGAACTGTAGTATATTAATTCACCCATCCTTCTCTGCCAGCACAATGTTTAGCTAAGTTTAAGAATTCAAATCTTTAAAAGAATGGTGCAGAATGGAAGTGCAGGAAAGAGAGAAGGGAAATTCAGCCCAGAGTTCCTTGAAATATTGAAGATGGTAGATTGGGTTTAATTACTTTTCTTCTCTCTGTCACTGTTACCGTGCAATGTTTGACAAAACCAACAATGAAAAGATAAAATAGTTTTAGACAAAGGCAAAACATAGTTTTAAAATGTCATTCCTAGAATACATAGGCACAATTAAAAATTTTTTGAATACAATATGTGTAACAGACAAAAAGAAACAAACAAGAAAATGCACAGAATTTCCTCTGTTATTACTGGAATTGAAAAAAAATGAAACATGCCCTAAGATGTATAAAGGAATCCTTTATAAATCTGTTTCTTAAAAACAATCCACATGTAACAAAATACATTTACAAAAGATTAAATGGAAACTTGCAGGTACCACTGAAAGAAATCTCCAAAAAAATGTATCCAATTCATTTATTTCCAAGTAACCTACTACTCAGTTTTTTGAAAGTCTTTCTTCTACCCAGTGACTCAGAACCTCACTGCAGAGTGGTCTCTATGGCTCACAACCAATTATATGAGAGTAAAAAGAAAAATTTCTCACAATTCTGACCTTGTCCTCAAGAACAAACTCCAGAGAGCTGCTAAAGCTTCAAACAAACCAAACTGTTTTTACAAAAAGATAAGCAAATTGATAAGAATCCCCCTAAAAAAGAAATGAAATCACTGCAGGAAAAGGATAGTAGATACTGACCCAAAAAGGCAAATGAAAGCAATCTGGAATAATAGATGCATGTGTTCTTGTGAAGTACTGAGTCTCTCCATCCAGCCTTGTTTTATAGTCTTCATTACTATTGAATTGGGCAATTAGTAGGAATGCTACTTTATAAGAATTATTCAAAATGCAATCCTACTTCTTCTGAAATGTTTATGACATCAAAACAAACTAGTGAAGATACTCTTAAATCTCCCTACCCCTAGCCATTGAATCCTGTCCTTTTCCCCAAAACTCAGCTAAAAACATCACAGTTGGGGAGGACACTGTCAGGTAGGGTGTGCACCAGCAGAACCTGAAAGATAGTGACTACCCTTGGTAACCACAAGTGAATGGAGCTGAGAAAGAAGGACCCACAATCTTGGCGCAGGTCCTTCTTATTGTACTTGAGTCTGACCAACCAGAGGACTGTAAGCATCTACCTGCCCACAATCATGAACACAGAGAACTGGGGGAGAAGATTCATGAGTCTCTGTTCTAAAGTAGAGATGTTTCCACAAATTTCCACTCTTTAAGCAGAGAGAGAAAACTAGAAGTGTGTGACTTTCCTTAAGATTTTAGATTCCCTTTGGCTTCTAGCAGATAAAATAGGAAGCCATACAATCGGGGAATCGATTTATTCATTCAAGCCCTTATTATGATAAAAGTGTACTTTGAGATTTTAATGACTGCAAGTGTTTATAGTAATAAACAATTTTAAACCTATTGTAATACAACAACTTAAATTGTTCTACCAGTTGAAATTATATTGGAACACATTTTCACAGCTCTGTTAGCATCCTAAAGTCAGTAATTGTTACTATGGAATGTGTAGGTATTTATGAGTCATACTGCTGCTGTGCTAAATGATAAACCATGTCAAGCAAAAAAAGATATATAAGAAAGAAAAGTTAATCACAGAGTTCCAAGTGGCTAGGGTGTAAATAGAATATACAGTCATACCAAAGACATCTCCACATGTTGTCATGAGAGAAGTTTGACATGACAGTATGGGGCAGATGGCAGGAGGGAGTGTGTACGTATCTAATGGGGACTGGGAGTGTGTGAGCAGAGAGTACAGTTTTCATCTTCCAAACAGAACATAAAAAATAGAGGGGTAGCAATATAACCTCAGTTATTTAGCAGGAAATATATAGATAAACTAGAAGACTCATCTAACAGAGTTTAAAGTGGTTGTATCTGAGAAGAAAATGTTGAAGAGAATGGCTGCAGGGAAGGAACTGGCTAAGTTTTATAAGGCTTCCAACAAACCTTATAAAAGTGACTTTTTAAAATGTGAGTATGAAAGACAAAAATCTAAAGTGAAAAGAAATAATGGCACAAATAAAAATATTTGTCATAAGATATTTATTGCCATAGTTGTAAAATGATATAGAGTACTACTAAACAGAAAAAAACTAGTGAAAATTTATATGAAATATCTAAAATAAAAATAATGAATTAGTAATAGTTATATGGTGCAACTGCTTATTATTAGAAACCACGTTGTAGAAGAAAATTTTAAGACCTGAAGTGCCAAAACTGTGTGTAAATATTCAGGCTACCAATATGCAAATATGGTATGGTTAAATTTTGCATAGATATTTCACGTGTGGGGAAGAAGGAGAGGTGAGAGAGATTAAGAAATACATCAAGGAATTTGTCCATTTTGTCCAGGTTGTCCAGTTTGTCAGCATATAGTTGTTCATAACATTTACTTACAATGTCTTTTATTTCTGTGATATCAGTAGTTACTTCTCTTTCATTTCTGATTTTATTTAAGTTCTCTCTTTATTTTGATGAATCCAGTTAAAAGTTTGTCAATCTTCTTTTTCTTTTCAAAAAACAAGTGTTTTATCTTTTGTATAATTTTTTAGACTCTACTCCATTTATTCCTTCCTTCTATTCACTCTGGGCTTCACTCATTGTTCTTTTTTGAGTTCCTTTAAGTGTAAAGTTAGATTATTTATTTGATCATTTTCTTGTTTTTTGAGATAGGCTTCTAATGCTATGAATTTCTCCCATAGGTTTGGTTTTACTGTGTCCCACAGATTTTTGGATTGTTCTGTTTTCATTTTCATTTGTGTTAAGGGATATTTTGATTTCTTCCTTGACCTCATCATTGACCAATTCATTGTTCAATAGCATGTTCTTTAGCTTCCACGTCTTTGCATGTTTTTCAGTGTCCTTCCTGTGATAGATTTCTAGTTTCACTGCATTGTGGTCCGAGAAGATGCTTGATGATTTCAATCTTCTTAAATTTATTGACATTTGTTTTGTGTCGTAACATGTAGCCTATCCTAGAAAACATTCCATATGCACTTGAAAAGAATATATATCCTGCTATTTGGAATAAAGTGCTCTGAGGATATCAATTAAATTCTTTTGATCTAGTGTGTCATTTAAGTCCGCTGTCTCCTTGTTTTTCCATCTGGAAAAAATATTACTTGAAGTCAATAGGTTATTAAAATCCCAGACTATGACTGTATTTCTGTTCATCTCTTCTTTTATGTTCATCAAGATTTGCTTTATATATGTAGGTGCTCCTACTTTGGGTACATAAATGTTTACACACGGTTATATATCCTTTTTAGTTTATTGGTGTTTGACTACACTTGTCTCCACTTTCCCCTCACCAGCCACCCCTCACCCCACCCACCAATCTTCAACTCCCACACTCAACCCTTGTTCCCTTTGTCTTTGTCCAAGTGTCCTTCACATATGTTCCTTGATAACCCTTCCCCTTTTCCCCCATCATCCCCCTCCTTCTGCCCATCTGGTTACTGTCAGTTTGTTCTTTATCTCAATGTCTCTGGTTATGTTTTACTTGCATTTTTCTTTTGTTGATTAGGTTCCGCTTATGGGTGAGATCATATGGTATTTGTCTTTCACCTCCTGGCTTATTTCACTTTGCATAACGCTCTCAAGATCCATCCATGCTGTCATGAAGGGTAGGAGCACCTTCTTTTTTTCTGTTGCATAGTATTTTGTTGTGTAAATGTACATAGTTTTTTGATTTACTCATTTACTGATGGGCACTTAGGTTGCTTCCAACACTTGGCTATTGTAAACTGTGCTGCTATGAACAATGGGGTCCATAAGTTCTTTTGAGTTGGTGTTTCAGAATTTTTAGGGTATAGTGCCAGCAGTGGAATTGCTGGGTCAAAAGGCAGCTCCATTTTTAGTTTTCTGTGGAAATTCCATATTGTTTTCCACAGTGGCTGCACCAGTCTGCATTCTCACCAACAGTGTATTAGGGTTCCCTTACTCCTCAACATCGCCACTTACTGTTTGTTGAAGTGCTTATGATGGCTATTCTGACCTGTGTGAAGTGGTAGTTCATTGTGGTTTTAATTTGCACCTTTCTGATGTCTAATGATGCTGAGCATCCTTTCATATGTCTCTAGGTCCTCTGTATGTCCTCCTTGGAGAAATTTCTGTTCAGGTCCTTTGCCCATTATTTAATTGGGTTTTTTGTCTTCCTGAAATGAAGTAATGAGAGCTCCTTATATATTTTGGAGATCAAACTATACCTTGTCTGGGGTAATATTGACAAATATATTTTCCCATATGGTTGGTTCTCTTTTTATTTTGCTGATATTTTTAAGCCATGCAGAAGCTTTTTATTTGATGAAGTCCCATTTGTTTATGTCCCTAGCTCTAGGAGACACATTGGTGAAAATATTGCTGTGTGGAATATCTGAGATTTTCCTGCCTATGTTCTCCTCTAGGGCAGTGCTTATGGTGTCATGACTTATATTTAAGTCTTTTACCCATTTTGAGTTTATTTTTGTGTATGGTGTAAGTTGGTGGCCAAGTTTCATTTTTTTGCATGTAGTTGTCCAGATTTCCCAACACCATTTGTTGATGAGGTGATTTTTATTCCAATTTATGTTCATGCCCCCTTTGTCAAATATTAATTGACCACTGAGACTTGGATTTATTTCTGGGCTTTCTATTTTGTTCCACTGATCTATGTGCTGTTCTTATGACAGCACCAGACTGTTTGGATTAGAGTGGCCTTGTAATACAGCTTGATAGCAGGTATTGTGATCCCTCCTACTTTGTTCTTCTTTATCAAAATTGCTGCAGCTATTCAGGGTCATTTATGTTTCTATATAATTTTTTGAAATGTTTGTTCTATATCTGTGAAGTATATCAATGGTATTTAACAGGAATTTAATAGGAATCTATAAATTGCTTTAGGTAGTACAGACATTTTGATGATGTTATTTTTTCTGATCCCTAAACACAGTATATGCTTTCATTTATTTGTGTCTTCCTTAATTTCTTTCTTCAGAGTTGTGTAGTTCTCTGAGTACAGGTCTTTTATCTCTTAGGTATATTTTCTTGTTGCTATACCAAATGGGATTTCTTTCCCGATATCTGATTCTAATATTTTGTTGTTGGTATACAAAAATACCTTCAATTTCTGAATATTGAGTTTCTATCCCACTGTTTTTTGAAAGTCACTTATTAGGTCGAGTAGTTTTTGGTGGAATTTCTATGTACACTATCATATTATCTGCAAATAGTGACAGTACTACTTCCTCCTTTCCAATTTGGATGCCTTTTATTTCTTTTTCTTGTCTGATTTCTGTGGCTAGGACTTCCAATACTATGTTGAATAGAAGTGATAAAAGCGGACATCCTTGTCTTGTTCTTGATCTTAGTGGGAAAGATTTTAGTTTTTGTCCATTGAGTATGATGTTAGCTGTAGGTTTCTCATATATGGCCTTTATTATGTTGAGGAATGCTCCCTCTATTTCCACTTTGCTGAGTATTTTTATCATAAACGGGTGCTATACCTTATCAATGTTTTTTCTGCATTTATTGATATGATCATGTGATTTTTGTCTTTGCTTTTGTTTATGTGATGTGATTTTTATGTATGTGTGTTTTGTTTATTTATGATTTGTGAATATTGTACCATCCTTGCATCCCTGGGATGAATCCCACTTGATTATGATGTTTGATATTTTTAATATATTGCTGGATGTGGTTCACCAATATTTTCTAAGGATTTTAGCATCTATGTTCATGAGAGATTTCTTTCTTTCTTTGTTGTGTCATTTTCTGGCTTGGGGATTAGAAGGATGCTGGCTTCATAAAAAGAGTTTGGGAGTCTTCCTTCTTGGATTTTTTGTAACAGTCTGAGGGGGATAGGAGTTAGCTGTTCCTTAAACATAAGGAACAAAACAACTGTTTTGTAAAATTCTCCTGTGAAACTGTCCAGTCCAGACCTTTTGTGTGCCAGGAGTTTTTTTTTTTTTTTTTTTTTTTTATTACTGCTTCAGTTTCTCCAGCTGTTATGGGTCTGTTCCAGCTTTCTGCTTCTTGATTCAGTTTTGGATGATTATATTTTTCTAGGAATTTGTCTATTTCACCCAGGTTTTCAAATTTCTTGGCATATAGTTGTTCACAGTAATTTCTTACAATCCTTTGTATTTTTGTGGTGTCAGTTGTAATCTGTCTTCTTTTATTTCTGATTGTGTTTATTTTGGTCCTATCTCCTTTTTTCATAATGAATCTCCTTAAAGGCTTGTCAATTTTGTTTGTCTTTTCAAAGAATCAGCTCCTGGATTTATTGATTCTTGGAATTGTTCTTTTAGTCTCTATATCATTAAGTCTGTTCTGATCTTAGTTATTTCCTTTCTTCTACTCAATCTGGGCTTTGTTCATTGTTATTCTTTCCATTCTTGTAGATATAGGGTTAGGTTGTTGATCTGAAATATTTCTATATTTTTTAAGTAGGCTTGCATCATTATGAACTTCCCTCTCGGGACTGCCTTTGCTGTGTTCCATATGTTTTGGACTGTTGTGTGTTCATTTTCATTTGTTTCTAGAATTTTTTTATTTCTTCCTTGATCTCATTCTTAACCCATTCATTGTTTAATAGCATGCTATTCAATCTCCATGAATTTTAGTGTTTTTGAGTTTTTTTTACTTGAGGTTGGTTTCTAGATTCAGGCCCTTGTGGTCAGAGAAAATACTTCATATGGTTTCAATATTCTTGAGTTTGTTGAGGCTTGTTTTGTGTCCTATCATGTGGTCTATCTTTGAAAATGTTCTATGTGCATTTGAAAAGAATGTGTATTTTGCTTCTTTGGGATGAAGGTTCTATATATATCAGTTAAGTTTATTTGATATAGGGTGTTGTTCAATGCTGCAATGTCCAGGTTGATATTTTGTATGGAATATCTGTCCATTTTTGACAGTAGGCTGTTAAAATCCCTAATATATGTGTGTTGCTGTCTATATCTTTTTTAAGTCCTCCAAGCTTTTCCTTATATATTTGGGTGCTCCTATATTGGGTGCATATATGTTTATAATATTAAGGTCTTCTTCATGAATTCTTCCCTTGAGTATTATGAAGTGTCTGTCTGTATCTCTTTTTATGGTCTTTGTTTTGAAGTCTATTTTTTCTGATATAAGTATCACTACTCTGGCTTTTTTTCCCTGTCCACTTGCTTGTAATATTTTTTTTTCTGACCCTTCACTTTCAGTCATTGTATGTCTTTTTTATGAGGTTGGTATCTTGTAGGCAGCATACATGCTGGTCATGTTTTCTTATCCATTCAGCTACCCTATGCCTTTTGAGTGGAACATTTAATCCATTAACATTTAAGGTTATTATTGATAGGTACTTATTTATTTTCCTCCCTTTGTATGTGTGCTCCTCTCTCTCACACTCTTTTTCTTTCTCTTCTTATAGAAGTCCCTCTAGCATATCTTGCAGTACTAGTTTGGTGGAAGTGTAGTCTTTCAGCCTTCTTTTTTGTGGGAAACTCCTCATATTGTCCCAAAGGTTTCTTAAGCTTTCTTATTTTAAAATTCTTTTCTCTTTGTGCTGCTCTGCTTGGTTGTTTTTTCTACATTGTCTTCCAAATCACTGAATGGATCCTATTTCCTCCACCTACTGTTTATTTTTTCCAATGTAGCATTTATTTCAGATATGCATTATTTGTTTTTGACTGGCTCTTTTTTATGGTTTCTATTTTTTATGCTGTTGAGTATCTTTATAATCAATCATTGCTCTAAGCAATCTATCTGATAGTTGCTTTCCTCTGTTTCATCTAGTTCTTCTGGAGATTTCTCTTATTCTTTCATTTGGGGTCTGTTTCTTTGACTTCCCATTTTGGCTGCCTCTTTGTGTTTGTTTCTATGCTTTAGGTAGATCTGCAAAGACTCTGGTGCAGTCCTTACTCAGTCACTGCTGGTGACTGCCCCTGGGTATGTGCACAGAAGACAAAGTTGCTCACTAAAACCAGCTTTTACCTGCACTGAGCCAAAGGGAGGGTCAGTTAAAGTCTCAGGGTTCCCAGACATCTGCCTTAGTTGTTAAACTTAGTGATATAGCCTCAAGCTGTACTCAGTAGCCTGGCTCAAGCTCCTCCACAGGATGGGACAGAGCAATACCTGCAGACCAGGCTATCACTCCCCCTCAAGCTGATGACATTCAGAGAAGAGAGCTCTGCCTGAGAAAGATGGCTCTGCAGTTTGGGGAATGACTTAGCACAGTAACATACAATCTTCCAGACTAAATCGGGAAGAATCAGAGAATCTGAGAATACAGATTACACTTAGCAAAATTGAATCATTAATCAAATAAACTCCCAACAAGAAAAAACCCTGGACTGGATGACTTCACAGTTGAATTTAACCAAATGTTCTGAGAACTAACTCCTCTCTTTCTCAAACTATTTCAATAACTTCAAAGAAGGGAAGAACCCCAAGCTCCTTTTATAAAGCCAGCATTATCCTAATTCCAAAACCAGATAAATATGCTACAAAGAAAATTATAGCACAATATCCCTGATGAACATACACACTGAAATCCTCAACAAAATATTAACAAACCAAATATAGCAATGAATCAAAAAGGTCTTACACCATGATCAAGTGGGATTTATTCTGGGAATGCAAGGTTGGTACAACATTCACAAATCAATTAATGTGATTCACCATATAAACAAAATGAAGGATAAAAACCATATGATTACATCAATAGATAAAGAAAAGCATTTGATAAAATCCAGCACCCATTTATTTAAAAAACTCTCAGCAAATTGGGAATAGAGTAAACATAACTAAACATAATAAAGGCCATATATGACAAAACAACTGACAGTGTCATACTTAATGGGCAAAAATTACAAGTGTTCCCCTCAAGATTGGGAACAAGCCAGGAATGTCTGCTTTCACTTCTCTTCTTCAACATAGTACTGGAGGTCCTAGCCACAGAAATCAGACAAGAAGAAATAAAAGCCATTTAAACTAGAAAGGAAGAAGTAAAACTGTCTTTATTGAACAAGTGGCATGATACTGTATATAGAAAATACCAAATATTCCACCTAGAAATTACTAGAACTGATAAATTAATTCATCAAAGCAGCAAAATTAATACCTAAAAATCAGTTGTATTTTATATGTGAACAATGAACTAATAGAAAGGGGAATTAAGAAAACAATTCCATTCACAATTGCTTCAAAAAAGAATAAAATTCTAGAAATAAACCTAACCAAGGATGTCAGAGAAACCTGTACTCAGAAAATTATAAGATGCAGAAGAAAATTAAGTGGAAGCACATACCATGTTCAAGGATATGAAACATTAATACCATTAAAATGTCCAACCTACCCAAAGCAATCTATAAATTCAATGCAATAGTGATCCTGAGAAAGAAGAATAAAGTTGGAGGAATTACACTACCTGTTATGAAACTATACTATAAGGACATTGTAATGAAAACACTATGGTATGGACATAAAAAGAAGACACTTAGATCAATGGAACAGAACAGAGAGCCCAGAAATAAACTTACACCTTTATAGTCAATTAATATTCAATGGATGAAGCAAGCACATACAATGAGCTAAAGAATGTTTATTCAATAAATGATGTTGGGAAAATTGGACAGATACGTGCAGAAAAATGAAACTAGACCACCTTCTTACACCACACATGAGGATAAATTCAAAATGGATGAAAGATTTAAAGTATTAGATCTGAAACCATAAAAATCCTAGAAGAAAACATGGGCAGCAAAATCTTGGACATTGCTCATAGCAATATCTTATTGGCTATATTTACCCAGGAAAGGGAGACAAAAGAAAATATAAACAAATGGGACTACATTAAATGAAAAAGTTTTGCACTGCAAAGGAAAACATCAATAAAATTAAAAAACAACCCACAGAATGGGAGAACACATTCACCAATACATCTGATAAGGGGTTAATATTCAAAATTTATAAAGTACTTAAAAACTCAACACCAAAACAAACAACCCAATTTAAAGATGGGTAAAGGACCTGAATAGACACTTCTCCAAAGAAGGTATACAGATGGCCAATAGGTATATGAAAATATACTCAATGTCACTACTCATCAGAGAAATGCAAATAAAAACACAACAAGATACCATCTCACACCTGTCAGAATGGCTATCTTCAGTAAATCAACACACAACAAGTGCTGGTGAGGATGTGGAAAAGGCGGAACAATAGGAACAAGTACAAAGGACACATGGACAAAAACTAAGGGGGGTGGAAATGGGAGGGAGGTGGGGAACACTGGGGGGGGTGGACTGGGATGGGAGTAAATGACAGAAAATTGTACTTGAATAACAATTAAAATTAAAAAATTTTAAAAAAAAAGAAAGAAAAGGCAGAACACTTTTGCACTGTTGATGGAATGCAGACTGGTGCAGCTACTATGGAAAGCAGTACACAGATACCTCAAAAAATTAAAAATGGATCTGCCCTTTGACTCAGCAATCCCACTTCTAGGAATATATCCAAAGAAACAAAACACCAATTTGAAAGAACATAAGCACCCCTACATTCATTGCAGCATTATTTCCAATCACCAAGATATGCAAGCAGGCCTAGTGTCCATCAGTAGATAAGTCGATAAAACACTATGGGACATTCACACAATGGAATACTATACAGTAGTAAAAGAGAAGAAATATTATTCTTTGTTATAGTATGGATGGATACGGAGAACATTATGTTAAGTGAAATAAGCCAGTGAAGAAAGACAAATGCCATATGATTTCAGTCATTTGTGGAATGTAATGAGCAAACTGAACTAACAAGCAAAATTGAGACAGACTCATAGAGAGCAGGATGACAGCTAAGGGGGTGGGTGTAAGAGGTGGAGGTATTGAGCAAAAAGGAAAAAGGATTCATGGACATGGACTACAGTGTGGTGACTGCAGAAGAGTGGGGTATAAAGGGACTAAATGGTAATGGGAAAAATACAAAAGAAAGAAAGAAAGAAAAGAAAGAAAGAAGAAAGAAAGAAAGAAAGAAAGAAAGAAAGAAAGAAAGAAAGAAAGAAAGAAAGAAAGAAAGAAAGAAAGAAAGAAAGACAACAAAATCAGAACAGTTCAGTGATTATCTTTATGTGATGAAATTATTGGTGATTTGAAATTTTCATTATGTGTGTGGTGTCTTTCAATTTTACCATACATGTGTGATATTTATATTTAAAAATCTTTTTCAAAATAAACAATGAGCAAAACTATGAAAACACCTGACCACTCACTTGGGTCCATGACAAGGTTCAAATCTTAAATTCAAAGGTGAGCAGTGAAACTTCAGACAAGTTAATAAATTATCTATCTGGTGAGGTAGAAGAAAGATTAAAAGAAACAATTTTGTAAGCATGCTTGTTGAGTGTGTCTGAGAAAAAGCTAAGGAAAGAAATCATGGATCTAGCTTAGTAGAGTCCCAAATTATTAGAGTAAATTTAATATAATTTCATGTCACTACATTTCCTACTAAGTCACTCCCTAATACAAAGATTTTGTGTTATGCATACCATTTACTTAGTAAATATTTATTGACTAAAGACTTTGAATGAAAGGGCCAGTGCTCTCTTTATTATTCATTTCCTTGTTCTCCAACACGTCTGTTTGCTCTGATTCTTATAAAGACATGTTGCTAATCTGAACACTACATACCTGCTCTGAGAAAATACATCCTTTTCCAGGTTTACTTACCAACAAACTGAAAACATAGGCAGTTGAAATTTTCTGTCCCTTAATAGCTTGTGCTAATGGCCTGCATGGGCAATTTATCTCTAGTGTCTTATGGCACTAATGCTTACTCTTTTTTCTTTAGTCTAGAATGTTCTATTAGAGTTTTAATGTCCCACACTGTAATATTTATATACAGGGGTGTGCAAAAGTAGGTTTATAGTTATGAGTATGAGAAACACAGTTTATTCTTGCATTAACATTTATTAATTATTGTGTTATTTATTTGTAAACCTGCTTTTGCCCACACCTGTACATAACAAGGAGGAACTACAAAAAGTTTAATATACCCTTACATTTGAGCTACAGATGCAGTTTTCAACTTTCTTAGAGTTTGCTTTCCCATGTTCAAATGACTAGGTGCTCCTGTTAATTATAGCTCTGCCAATGCAACAAGGAAATTCTCAAAGAATTTTTTCCTTTGACCTTCATAGCAACACAAGCCTCAGGCTTTCCTTCTAAATATGGCCTCTCTTTCCCAGTTTTTATGGCAGCCTCCTATTTCCCTAACAATACTTTAATTGACTTACTTGGCACCCTCTTTCAAATGTCCTTTCTTTTCTCAGACTTTACACTCTCATGTGTTGATGTGATTTACTCAAGGGCTTCTGTTACCATGTGCATACAAATGCAGGCTTTCTCTCTCTCCTGAGTTCCAGGTCCAGCTGCCTCCCTGTCCAGGTGAAGTCTTCTTGGGACTCTTACCTTAATATATTCAAAAGGAAATTCATGGCCCTCTCACAAAAGGTTTCTCCACTGGTGTTTGTTTTCCAGATAAATTGCACCATCCCTCCCAATTTCCAAAAATCAGAAAGCTAGGAGTCATTTTTAAATTATCTCCCCTTCTTTATCTCCTTCATCAAAAACATCAACATTACTGTTAATTTCACCTTCAAAATATATCATCAATATGTATTTCATTCCCATCACTGCCACATGAAACCCACAGTCACCAGGGTTTTGTATAATGTTTTCCCAAAGGCGGCACCTCAATTAGGTGTCCCTTCAGCTTTACTCGACTCCTGCCCAATGCCTCTTAGGTGAAGTTAGGAACTCCTTCCTTCAAGCTTCCAGAGTACTGTCTACTTACCTCTATACAGCACTCACTGAAAGCTAAAGTTTGATGTACGGTATGAACTGGGGTTTATGCTCCAATCTTTTACTTTCTGGTGCATATGAGTATTAATCTTTAAGACAAGAGACCTTGTTTCTCGTGTTGCTCATGTATTTTCGGGAGTAAGCAGAGTACCTGGCACATAGAAGACCTAACAATAATGATAACTATGTAAGGATATTGATGTGTTATTTAACCTGATTGTAGTAATCATTTCACAAAGTATATTTAAACCATCATGTTATAGACTTAAGAATATATACAATTTTATTTGTCAACTATACTTCAGTAAAACTAAAAAAAAAAAACTAAAGAGCTCAGTAGCCAACAACAGGGCTGAGGCGCCAGAGCAGCTTCCTTCAAATTATTACTCTCATTAGCCCAAAAAATATAACCTTGGGTAAAAACTGGACATTTGCCTGATTTTCTCCTTTGATCAATTTGCCTCTAGATCAGGTGAAATACATGACATAGAACAAACAATGCAATATGCCCACTCACTTCATAGTAATACACAAAGATGTATTAATATATCAAAAGTGTTCTTGGCAAGGGCCAGTTTCAGGGGCTTGAGTGGATAGAAACAAGATTGCTTGGATGGAAGAGTGACTGGGTGGTGATATATTAAGGTCAACAAAAGCACACTGTTCTTCAGAGAGGCTTGGCAGTGAAAGTAAGAAAGAAAACAATAGGGTGACAATTAGAGAAAAAGTTCGTCTTTTTTATTTTTTAATTAATACCAGAATATAAATTTAAAAGAAAGGGCAGATAAAATTACTGCGAACATAAGAGAGGAACAAATGATGCATCAGAAATACTTAGAAAGCTGGCAATTAGTAGAATCTAAGAGAGGATTTAGCTTTTAAAGGAGAATAAACACCTCTTTTAGGATAAAACACAAGTGAATTAATAGAAAAAAGTCAATAGTTTGTTAGCAGGAAGTTGAAGGCAGTAAGCCTGAAGACTGATTTTCTCAGTGAAGTTGAAGTCAACTGCCGAGAAAGTGAGTAAACATTGTTGTGGTCACGCACATAAAAGGTTGATAATAAGGCTTTCAGCTCAGTTCTTCTACCATAGTTCTTACTGGAAAATCAAATTTACTTTGAACAATTTGGATTTAAAGTTCATTTTTTAGGGAGGAAGATAACCACCTGAAATATAGCATGGTAACCTATCTTCTAATATTAACAAATCAAAGTGATGGAAAGGGTTATTTAAACTAAACAACATAATTTTTATAGTAGTATTTATTCTAGGAGTAGTCAAAGCAGCTAGTGAGTGAAGTTTTAAAATGGTTTAATTTTTATCTATCAATTTAACCCACCTATACAAACTAAACCATTTTTGAAATATCATTTCCTATTCCAGTTGCCTGCAGGACCTGTTAAATAATCTAGTTCCACATTGCCCATTAGACACAGTCCATTACACACTTCACCCAACAGGCAATGAAATTACTAACATCAGATGTTCAAACACAAAAAAGGCCAGGGATTGAGAAATTATTCACTGCAATTTCCAGCAACCATCCCATTGTTACTGATGCAAAACAGTGATAAAAATATTACTGAGCATCATGTAGTAAATGGCTACCCATTTGCTAACATTTCCTCCTAAACCTTCTGATTACAAGGAATGAAAATGTTTTAAAAGGTCTTCCCATAATATGTGATAGTAATAATTCAGCAATTCACTATTTCCTGTCACCCCTTTATGAAATAAAACAAAATAACACTTTATCCTTCACTTGTCATTACTCATTTTTTGAAATTATGTATAATAGTAAAATTTATTAAATGACTCCAAGATGTGTATCAAATCATATCTACCCAAAATTTTCTAAAGAAAAAAGTCTAAGATGATTGATTAGTAAGGAACATAAGTAATCATTTTCTCAATACAAATATCATGCAGTATTTTATTCAATTAAGTTATTTTTCATTCAAGGTAATTAACACCAAAAGAAAACATTTGTTTCTTGTGGTTCAAATTGCAATGAACTGTTAAAATTGCAGCTTTGTGACAGCTTAGAACTGCTACCAGAACAGTTACTTAGCAACTGTGGGCACACTGCAAAATTAAATGTGAAAATTCAGATCTAGCATGCTGAAAACATATGAATACCCTTAAATTCAAAATCATATCAGAAAAGGAGGGAGAACTAAGCAAGGTTATACAATGACCTGTCCCTATGAGATCACATTATGCAGAACGACAATGAAGAATCTATTGTTCCTCTCTCAGCAAGCTAGTGATGGGATAGAGAAGATATTTTAAAAGCATTTATTCAAGGCACAGATGTATTGATACAACATTCTAGAAATATATATGTGAACATATTAAAATAAATATAATGTCAAGGTTCTCAAGAGAATAATACCTGACATGCTTTGAGTTAATCACTTTTTAGTCTTAATGATTTATTCTTGAATATCAAAAAGCTTCTTAAAATCTGGTAAATAGAAAATCATGGTAATTATTTTTTAAAAACTAGTAATTTGAGTTACAGAACATTAAAGTTTGATGTGGCACAAATTAGAAAAAAAATTTAAATTGGATAATGCAGATTGTAAAATAAAAAAAGGAAAGATAGTGACATAGTTAACACAGCTCACTTCCTCGCACAACTACAACAAATTTAAAACTAAAATATAGAACAGCCACCACTCAGAACTGTCAGAAATTGAGTTCAGTGGAAGTCTGACAACTAAGGAATTAAAGAAACTACATCCATCCAGGATGGTAAGAGGGGCCAAGACACAGAACAGGCTCATCCCATATCCACGTGTGATGGATAAAAATTCAGGAGGGTATCTCAGTAGTCAGGAGTGCCAGCCCTATACCAGGCCCCCCAGCCCAGTTTTCCAGTTCCAGGAAGATAAGTCCCTACAACTTCTGGAGCAAAAACCAGCAGGGATTGAGTCAGTGGAAGAAACTTCTGGAGTACCAAGCAGTTTCTCCAAAAGAACCCACAGGGACTCACTCCCTCTGAGCTCCAGCACTGGGATAGCAGCTTGAAAGACACCAGTGTCATACAGGGAGGAAATGAAGTGTTTTGCACCAAGGCACAAGCTGGGGGACAGCTTTTTTCCTGACAGAAAGGAGGGCAGAGGTCGCTGTCCCTTTTCTGAACCCTCCCACCACAGAGCCACAGAGCAGCAGGCTGGTGTCATATCTGAGACTCCATCAACCTGGATAAAACTGTTTCTTCCACCCTGGAGTTCCCTGAAACTCAGTCCCACCCAATTTAGGGGCCTACCCAAGCTGTTAACAGAGACTTTTCCATGGCTGGTCTTGGCTCATGCTTCAAAACTTCCTAATCTTCTCAAACAAGGCACAGCTGGCTTCAGTGAACGACTAACCCCAATACCCCTTGCTTAGTGGCCTCAGACCAGGCACTAGTAGTGGCAGCCAGACAACAGTTCTCAACTTTGTTCCATCTGAGAACTTCCAAGCCCAGCACAAATAACAGCCATCTCAGATAAAGCTCATGCAAGGTAGCCTCAAGCAGAGCACAGGTGGGGGCTGAACCTGGCCTGCAACACTCAGAAAACCCAAGGGTCTGCACACCCACTGGATAGCTATAGACCATATTGAAGCATCACCACCCTGCCCCTTTACAGCCAATCATCCACTGAGGGTGGAGGTTGATGGGCAGTGATCATAACTAGTCATTACAGCTGACTGGCCTGGGAAAATCCCTCCCATTGAACAGCCAACAGCAATCAATACTCAACTACAATAGAAAGGTGTACTCAGCCCACACATAGAGCACACCTCAAGTACCAAACTTGCATGATAGTGAAGGCTGTGCCCCTGGACCCTATAGAACACCTACTATATTAGGCCACACTACCAAGACACAGAGTCAGAGAAGCTGTACAGAAACAAACACAGGAATGTGCCAAAATAAGGAAACAAAGAAACATGGCCCAAAAGAAAGAACAGATCAAAACTCCAGAGAAAGAACTAAACAAAATGGAGATAAGCAATCTATTCGATGCAGAGTTCAAAACATAAGTTATAAGGATGTTCAAGGTACTTAGTGAGGACCTCAATGGTATTAAAAATCCAGTCAGAAACAAATGATATACTAATTGAAACAAAGGACATTTGCCATAGCTGGTGTGGCTCAGTGGATTGAGTTCTCACCTGTGAACCAAAGGGTCACCAGTTCCATTCCCAGTTGGGGCACATGCCTGGGTTGTGGGCCAGGTCCCCCAGGGTGGGGCATGTGAGAGACGACCAAACATTGATGTTTCTCTCTCTCTCTTTCTCCCTTCCTTCCTCTCCATTTAAAAAATAAATAAATTTTACAGGAAAAGAACAGCAGGGCGGATGAACCTGAGAATCAAATGACTGATTTGGAACATAAGGAACAACAACAACAACAAAAAAAAAAAACAATCAATCAGAACACCAAAAAAAAAGAATTTTATAAAACCAAAAAAAACAAGGATAGTGTAAGCAGCCACTAGGACAACGACAAGCATTCCAACAGTTGTATCATAGGGGTCCCAAAAAGAAGAGAGTAGAGCAAGAAATTGAAAATCTATTTGAAAAAATAATGAAAGACAATGTCCCTAATTTGATGGAGGAATTGACATACAAGTCCAGGAAGCACAGAAAGTCCCAAATAAGATGGATGCAAAGAGGCCCATTCCAAGACACTTCTTTTTTTTTTTTTAATTGTTTTTCAGTACAGTTTTCTGTCTTTTACTCCCATCCCAGACCACTCCCCAGTGCTCCCCACCTCCCTCCCCTTTCCATCCCCCTTAGTTTTTGTCCATGTGTCCTTTATACTTGTTCCTATAATCCCCTCCCTTTTTCCCTGAAATTCCCTCCCCTCTCCCCTCTGGAGACTGTCATCCCCTTTTCTATTTCAATGTCTTTGACTATATTTTGCTTGCTTGTTTGTTTAGTTGCTTAGGTTCCT